>LN483613.1:0-234266 GCA_900002565.1 Culicoides sonorensis
ATTTCTATTTTATTGATAACTATCATTTTAGTACGTGATTCACTTGTTGACCTATTTAATTGGGATTTTATTATGAAAATAAACGAGGAGTGTGATGAGCAGCCTTGATTGAATGGGGAGAAATGGATCCAAGTACCAATTTTTCTATCTACCCCGCAGCGTCTGTTTTTCCTCTCTCAGTGTCGTTTTTTTATCTATCTCTCACACAGTTTCTGATTTTCTATCTCTCTGTCAGTGTCTCATCATCTCACTTCCTGAGCCTTTTCAAGTTTGATTATCTGCAATTTTTTTCTTAGCCCCCTCATATTTGAACCCAATCAGCATCATCAAACGAAACGTACATAATGGTGACACCTGATATCTTTTTATACTTCAATTTTTTTTATGAAATTTAATTTAATTCGTTTATATTTTATTTTACATACCATTGATCAACATGCAATTCATTCTAATAAGAATCCAACAAAGTTCTTTTTCATATAAATACAAAAGTATTCCATTCCATTCTCTTTTGTTTCATTTTTATTTCATAAAATTTACTATAAACGAATTTAACAGTCAACGAACCGAATCTTTACACTCGTTTGTCTGGGATAAATGTACCGAGTACAATACAGATGAAACACAAATTCTCCGAATAAATTCGTTTTATTATTGTTTATGTTAGTCAGCCGGCGACGACAGACAACATTTAACTTGTTTATTTTTATTAGGCATTTTTTATTTGATTTTTAGAACATTTTTGAATTGAAAACACACATTTCAATAGATTCCAAAACTGAAATTTCATTTTTATGATGATAAAATATTGAAATTTCATTGAATTTCATCAAAATCTGATTAAAATAACAAAAACATCAAAGGTAAGTTTCAAAAATCACTGAATTGAATCTCAATTGCCCTTAATTACATTTAATTTCCTGAAATTTTACCTCATTTAATTGCAGATTAAATCTCAAAAGTAATGGATGCTGATTATTACGATGAATATTTTGATGATTACTACAATGAAAATGATCTCGATATGGAAATATTTGAGCCACGATTTGAAAATATGTGGAGTGATTGTGTTTGGCCATCATTGATACAAATCACGATTTATACACTCAAATTCATAAGTGTTAACTTTGCTTTTAGAATATTAACACAAACATTTGGTGTTAAATTTCGGATATGGAATCACTTTGTATCGATTTTATGCGGTACGATTTTAATTTGGATGAGTGTCGAAGGAGGTTATGTTTACATTTATGGATTTATCATCATCTCATATTTGGTGATTTGGATTTTGAGTAAAATTAGGCAAAGGAAAGTCGGATATGTGATTAGTTGTTTCATATTGAGTGTGCTTCTACTGTGGTAAGATTTTGTTTGACTCTTCTATGACAAGAATTTAATTGAATTTTGAAATTTTTAGTGGCTATCTTGAACCTGACAAGCGGTTATGGCATCAAATTCGTGGGACACTCATGATAATTGTGATGAAAATAATTTCATTGGGTTTTGACTTGGATGCCACCAAAACCAAAGAATTACCGAGCCTTTTCCAATACCTTGGATATCTTTTCTGTCCGGCAAGTGTCATTCTCGGACCATGGCACTCATACAATGAATACACATACATATTTGAATCACCCAAATGGAATCTCAATTATTTTATTAGTATTATTTTGAATTCACTTCTTTCAATCACATTCCTCTTGATGTCAAATTGCTTCATTTATGGAATCATTCCCGATAATTTATGGAAATGGCTTATTGCCTATCGAGATGCCTTTGCATTTAGAAATAGTCATTATTTTATATCATTCTTATCACAAGCCACCATGGTCACTGCCGGATTTGGTTCGAGCGATAATTTGAGTCGATACACTAGGGCAGTTGGATATGAGGTGACAATACCTCACAAAATTGAAATGCCACGATCTTTGTTGCAGGTTGTAGTGCGATGGAATATTCCAATGCATAATTGGTTTAAGCAATGTAAGATTAATTGTTAAGTCAAATTTCAATTTAAATTTAATTTTTTTTCATTTCAGATGTCTTTCGCGTGATAAAACCTCACGGAACATTCCTTGCCGTCCTTTCAACTTATCTCATTTCATCCATTTTACATGGACTTAATCTACAATTATCAGCTCTCTTGCTCTCCTTGGGATTTTACACATATGTCGAGTACAAATTAAGACAAAAACTGAGCACAATTTACAACACATGCACCCTCCCAAATCCATGCAAGCCCGGATGTAGTCACGAATCTAAGAAGATTTTTACCCGATTTTTAAATATTTTATTTTCGCTTCTCACAATCTTCCATTTAGCATATTTGGGGGTGATGTTTGAAGCGGCATTCCATATTCAAGAACAAGGATTTTCACTTTCACATACATTGGATAAATGGAGGTCACTTGATTTTGCTAGTCATTGGATCGTACTTATAAGTTATTTGTTTTATTTGGTGATTTAATTGAAAAAAAACTAATCATGACAATTTTTTTTTGTTACAATAAAAAGAGCAATTTTCACTTAAAATATAATTTTTATTAATTTCATTTTACATTGTGCTTTGTTTCCTATACTTATTGAAATGATCAAGGTACTGCTGAATTGTGTCCAACGGTTGATAAAAGTCATTTACTTTACTGTGAGCCGGATTAAGGAGTCTCAGTGATACTTGTGGTCCCAAAAATCCAGCCAAAAATTCCTTAATCAACTCATGACAATTCGATGGGATAATGCACGGTCTGTATTCACACTCTATTAATATTCCTTTGAAATTCTGTCCCATTGTAACACTACCCAACTTTATCACAAAATCACCGTATTCAAATCGTGGTCCCTTTGACTCAAATTTCGGTTGTTTTTTCGCATTCATCGCCGGTGTCATTTTCATCATCAACAAATCAAATAAATTATCGGCAACAAGTGAAATTGTTTTAGTTCCAGTTTCAAGGAACGAGAAAACAGAAGCAGGCATCTCGGAATTGTGCAGAACATGGAGAGTTCGCATTTGACCAAGTGACGGACTCGTCATGCACGTATCACAATCAACAAGGAAGTGTCCGGCTTGAGTTGCTCCCAATTCAAGGATGCGCTTTGTGAGATATTCAATGGTTTGAGCACTGGATTTTTCAACGGGATACGGTTGAAGCACAGTAACACCCATGATTTTAAATGAAAATGTTCACTGAAATGATAGTAAATTATGAAAATTCATGGAGACACACAATTTTATTTTTTTTTCATATTTTATATTGAGTTTCACAAATTATATGAATTTGACATGAAATTACCTTTAATGTCACGTTAAAAATAGATGAAAAAGTTGATTTAAAATAATTTTTCACCCATAAAATGAAATAAAACTGTTAACGCGATCAATATTCCGGCTCTACTGTTGTTGTTTACATACCAAGAGCAAGTCAAATGTGCATTGGGCATGCGTCGCACATGCGCACTTTCAAATTCACAATAAAATCCGTTAAATTTTTTGATCATTTTTTAGTGGAACAATGAAATAAAAAAATTATAATTTTGGATTGAAATTATAAAAAAAAGATTTTCAGTAATTTTTAAGTTTAATTTATTAATTATTTTTAACTGACGTATTCTATTGTTTTGGTATAAGAAAACAATGAAACGTCAAAATTTGGACCTGTCTTCTCGAAATTTTGCAGAAAATTGGAAACATCAAGTCCACCGTCTGATACTGTTTCTGCCTCCTCATTGCAATATAAAGCGATTTTTTGCGAAAATTTGACAGTTTAGTCGTGTGTTCTTTGAATATTTGTTTTAACCCTTCAATGCATATGATATATATATGAAAGAGAATCCTAGCTCCCGTCGAAAAACAGTGCAAAAAGTCTAGAATTCAGTTCAAAACCACAAAAAAAATAATTTTCAGTTTTTCTTACTACAAACCCCAATTAAAAACTTTAAATTAATCCAAATCCCTTGTTACAGACACATACACGCTTATCTAACCTTTAAACTATTATAAAATTAGCATACACAAATTTATGTAGTACTCTCACATTAGCACATTTTACAACAATTTCCTTAATTATGCATACATTTTTAATGATGTCTTAATATTAACTTTATTTAACATAACATGTGGCATGTTTTTCATTGTGGCTTAAAATTCGTGACAATTTTCACAAAGTGTTTGTATTTTTGTAATAATTAAAGTAAAACTTTAGGATTACCATGAGATGAATGTGAATAAGTGTAGAAAAAAAAATATAAAACTATTTCAAAGGAAATCCGAGTAGAATTTTGAAGTTGAAATGTAACCATACGACATAAATGGAATATAAACTAATTAGATTCCGAGAGAGAGAGAAAAAAAATAAAATGTCAAGTTTTTTTCTTTGATCACAGCTTAAATTAAAGGATTTTGCTTAAGATTAAGTTGTCATCACCTCATGAAATGCTAAAAGGAGGATGCATGAAGTGTTGAAATCACACTATGATCCTGTGAATAATTTAAGGGTTATGAATATGTCATCCTTGAATGTTAGGGTGGAAGCGCGTGAAATTTGACAGGTCATTCTGGGTCGATACACATATGGAAAGTCCAAATTGGACTCGAATATTTGAAAATCTTTATTTAAAAGTGTGATCCCTTTTTTAAAGGAATTGTGCAGGTAATTTCATGATTTTTTCATTGAAAATTGTAGAAACTTCTTAATTAACTTCAAATTTCATGTCAATTCAAAAAATTACATCACCTTAATGATCTTCATTCAATGGAATCAGCACTTTTTCATCTCATGTTTCATGCAATTGCTTTGTTCTCATAAAAATTTGCAACTTATACAGACATGAAAATAAATCATTAGCTTTTATGAGGCAACAAACGACTATCAAACATGCAAAAGAAGCAAAAAAAGGAACAAATATGAAAGTAAAAATAAGTCACTGTGTGTATGTGTGTGTGTGTGAATGTTTCAGTTAATGTTATAAATATAAAATAAACAACAAATAAGCAATGAGTTAAAATGATGAAAAAAATATAGCAACAAATGAAGTCTTTATATAATAATAATAAACATAATAATAATATTGGAGATGAGAATGTGCTTCTTTATGATGTTTTTTTTTTGCTTTTTCCATTACTTGTTTGTTTGTTTATTTTTTTTCTCTGATACAGTTGAGTTCATAGGAAATAAAATGTTTAAGGAGGAGCGAAATTTAATGAAATTACGTATAAAGAAGGAGAAATATGCGAATTTGATCAAATTTCGTTTTAAAAATTGACATAATTCTTGTTATGTCAAATCGTATGTCAAACTGACTGTCAAAAGACTTGAATTGTAGGTCCACAGAAACTGAAATGTCAAAACCAAATTGTTGAATTCTCTGTTTGTGAACTGTTAAAATCAACTTTTGACGTTTCAGTTTGTGAACTGTCAAAATCAACTTTTGACGTTTCAGTTTGTGAACTGTCAAAATCAACTTTTGACGTTTCAGTCTGTGAACTGTCAAAATCAATTTTTGACGTTTCTGTTAGTGAACTGTCAAAATCAATTTTTGACGTTCCTGTTTGTGAACTGTCAAAGACAAATTTATGACGTTTTTGGATGTTTTTCTATGCAAAATGAACTGTCGATAGTTTGACAGTTAAAATTTACTGACAAAATATCTTGACAATGATTTGACATCTTAAATTTTTTAATCAAAGTATCTGTCAAACTTCATCTTGTAACCACCTTAACCAAAAATCACTTTAATGTTACACTTCATCATCGTTCCCACTCAACTTCAAATAAAAAACTCAGCATTTACCATTTCCATTACCACTTCAAAAACAAAAAAAACATCTTAATCATTGTCATACATTTTTCAAAGATGAAACAACAAACAATTCATTCATTTAACAAAACAAATCAACGAACAAAGATGAGAAAATCCACTCCAGGTGTTTTGAGTGTTTGAAGAACAATGATAATAATAAAAATGAAAAAAAAATTCCAATTGAGTTGTTGTTTTTTTTTCTATTTATTTTACATTATTTTCTTGGAAATACAATGAATAAATCCACACATACCATTTTGATATTTGAATGGGCGCGCGATAAAGCATACAAATTTCGTTTTGGGTGAAAAAATTAAATTATACAATGAAAAAAGCCATATGAAAAAAAAAATCATAGAAAAGCAAACAAAATAAACAAAGATATAATTTGAAAAATGCAAATGAACTCACTATTATAATAAAATTTTTGTCGTTCAATTTATTTCTGCACAACTATGAAAACGTGAAAGCATGTGGGTGGTGTTAAAATATGCAAAAAAAAAAAATATATAATAATAATAAAAAAAATCCTAGTCTTAGTGTGCTATGAATACAAAAAATAATTGGTGGATGAATGAGAAATGAGGTTTGACAACGACGATTACAGTGAAAGAAGTGGAAAATATTAAAAAATTACTGCATCGTTAAATTGGCAAACAATCGCAAATCTACTTGAGACTTGAATTATAATAAAATGTGAATGGAATAAGTGTGTAAAGTTTATCACTATTTTATGATCGTTTAATGGGTGTGTGTGTGTGAAAGGAAAAATGAAATATTATGTAGAATAATCGATGAAAAAGGTGTGATAATAATGATTGAAGCAATGAATAATTTATTGCTGAGGTATGGTGTCAAATGACGATGAAAGTATTGTAGAGCATTTGAGATTGTTATTTTTTTTATGATAATTAATTGAATTTAATTGAAAACAGAAATAAGAGATACGTTTCACAAATTGAGTTCCATCATTTACGTTCCACAACTTACGGTTCATAGTTCAAGTTCCAAAACTTACGTTCCACAATTGACGACTTTTAAATTAAGTTCCATAACTTATGTTCCACAAACTCAATAAATTTTATCGCGGATGATAAAATTCAAGTTTTTTCTATTTCCTCAAATGATTTCCTTTCATTATTACAGAAAAAAAACTGTTCCATTTATCTCGTTAATGAAACAATAAGAAAATCTATGAATTTTTTAATAACCAGTTACAGAATTTTTTCTTTTCTAATTAAAGAGAACAAAAGCTTTACATTACATTCTTTTTTCGTTATAATTTTCATTGTAATAAGTGACTGCTGCATTTTATTTCCCATTATAATTCAAATCCAACATTCAAAGAAAGATAAGGAAATTTTTCGAAACAGCCCATAATTTACTTATTTTTAAATTTTAATTAGTTGTGTTCCTTCAGGCGGGCATTGTTGATATGAAAATTTAACGAAGGAAAAAAACCGTTAAAATTTTCCATTGAGAATTTATTCAAATTTCAAAGTAAACTAATTATTTTTACTAAAAAATTTAATTTTTTTTTTTTTTAATTTTTAATGAAATACCATGAAAACCAACAGTGAGACCCAGTCCACTAATTTAAAACAAACTAATTTAATTTAAAAGTCCATCCAGAGTTTAGCTTCAATTCAATCTGCAGTAAAAACGGTTGCACTATTAAAATTATAATAATAAAAAAAAACACACACACAAACAAAAAAAATAAATAAAAATATATAAACTGGTTGCATGTTTGCATGTTAATAATTTCGTATGTATTTCCACTTCCGTTTATGTTATTCTATTTTTTTTGTATTTTACTACAACAATCATTAAATGTAAGGGTGAATGAGAGCAATGTTGATGTTTAAGTAACGCTTTGAAATGTGCACATGAATAAAGTACGTGCCTAGTTCTCTGTAATGATAAGAAAAGCAAAGCAAATGAAAAAAAAACTGCAAAAAAAATAATAATAAAATAGCCACTGAACACTATTTACAGTTCAGGGCATTTGAAAAAATTACTAGATACGGTTTGTATGAGAGCGAGAATGAGGATAAGAAATTCCTATTATATGGAAATGTTTTCCCATTCAAAGCTTATGAATATTTTGAAAGCATGCATGCATGCATTTATGTTAACTTGGCTAATAATACACAATTTCTTTTTTTTTTGTGTTATGAAAATTTTAAATATGGGGTAAAGGAAAAACATTATGAATGAATTTTACATTTAATCAGGGAAATGCATATTGTTGTCTGTGCAATATTTATAACAGTTTGTGTTTTTGTTTTACTTCAATAAGAGGCAAAAAAAAAATTAATTGTTGTAATCACATGCAAAACTGCAGTAACATTGCAGAAATTGAATAAGTGAATTCATTAAAAATGGAAATCTTTGGGTTTCTGATTGAATTCTCTGAAAATTAAAATGATTGAGTGAGAGCTGGAGAGAAGTTAATCGAAACATCAAGTACGAGAGAAAGAAACACGAAGAGAGAGCGAGAAAAAAATATATTGAGAGAAATGAAGGAAAAGTTAAGTGAGGGACCGAAATGAGCTGAAAAAGAGAAAGAGAGAGAAAGAGAGTGAGAAAATTCTTAATGAGAATTTAAATAACATTTTTAAAGCACCACAACCTCAATTTTGTCAGACATTCATTAAAAATTATGATAAATACCCACTGCAAAACCTAATTAACATATCTTCACATTTCGTTATTATTTTGACAGTTTCCTTCCCCAAAACTCTATTCAAGTATCATTTGTTTTTATTTCATAACGTCTTTATATTCACATAAAAGTTAAACAATTTAAAAAGAACTTAAAACAAGATAATAATATGGAAAATTTTGTACAAATATTTTAAATAGAAATAATAGAAATTCAACTTTCTGCATTCTTATGAAAATATTTCTATTCAAAATTTTAAAATGAAAGAAAGAGGTAACCTTAAAATGCTAGTTAAAAGTGCATTTAAGTGTAAAATTATGAAATAAAATCATTTAAAAGAATTTTTTAAATAAAAAACCAGGCGTTTCCATTATAAAATCCATTTCAATCTGAAAAAAGCATAAAATACCAGGCGTTTCCATTATAAAAATCAGTTTAAAGTGATAAAATTATAAAATACCAGGCGTTTTTATTATAAATTTCATTTAAATTTGAATAAAATGTAAAATACCAGGCGTTTCCATTATAAACGTCATTTTCAGCCTATTTTTGTGTTTTTGCATGATGCAGACTAGTCTCAAAATCGCATTTTCCCTTAAAAATTCACCCAAAAACGATAATAATCATGATAACAATAATGAAATGCAACAAAAATTAATTATTTATAGTGGAGAAGAAAATTAACATAAGCCAGCATCATATTAAATAATAATAATAATTTATTTTGATTTTATTTCATATTTTAAAGTACAATTGCCATCATAATACTTGAATAGCCGATTTTTGCATAAATTATTGTGAGTCTGGTGAATAATCATAATGAAAATTATTTATTTTATACCAAGTCGCATGAATTTTAAATAAATATCATTTTTGTGTCACTTTAAAATGAATTTATTAAAATGTGACCAAAATGTTCTTCACATTGAATTTTGAGTAAAATGTGCTAATATAATGAATATTTTATGGATTTGAACGTTAAATTGACACTATTTTGAGTCACTTTCATGTGAATGTTCTTGAAGGAAAGTGGAATTCAAACAATTTTCAAAGAAAAACATTTTAAGCATTCAGAATAAATTTTCATCTGAGAAGAAAAATTGAAGACATTTTATCACTTTTTTTTAAGGAATGAGGTCAATTTTGTATGTTTTTGAATTTCAAGTATTTTTTTAAAAGAAAAAGTTCTTGTCAAACAATTTTCTTGAAACATTCCATCTTATCTCTATTTTCTTTTGCACTTCAATAAACCTGCATTTTTCTTTTAAAAAAACTACAAAATTAATTCAATTGCAATTCCATTAAAATGAAAGATTTTATCTTGAAAAAAAAAATCTGTGAGTTGGCATCACCCTGAGGTCATGTGTCGCTTACAAATGAATCAAAAACTTTTGTCAACTTCTGTTTAATTTTTAATCATGTCTGTTTAAAACTTTTTTTTACTCTCAATTACAACAAATATTCGAAAATTAATCAGCAAAGTAATTTTCCTTTAGCTCAGACAAATTTAATTGAATTTCATTCCAAATGCATGCATTGATGGATTGAATGGAAAATTTAAATTGAAGGTTGAATTAATCAAGTTTATGCACATCTGTAGTTAAAAGCAGTCCATTCACTTCAACTATGAAATTTAAGTGGAAATCCCACAAGTGCTTCAATGCAAAGCAAAGACAAAAACTCTTGATGTGAGTTTTTTTTAAATGAAACTACTAAAATTGAAAGAACTTTTATTAAAAGCAGAAAAAATATTGAATTATAGATGAGTTTAGAGCAAAGTATGGACTTTATCAGTATCATATTGTTTAAAAAGCACTTCAAAACACTTTTTAAAAGCATGAGTATGAGTTTTAAGTGTAATTACGTGAAACGAAGATACCGTGCATCCATTTTTATTTTTCACTGCATTCATTTATTCGACTCTCAATTACTTATCTGATGTACTTCTGCTTCTTTTCTTATTATAAACACTTCTAATACTCATATCATGTGGGTATGTCTGTGTAAAATGAAGCAAAGTAAAATTGCACACACATCTTATGTTTCAAAAACCCATTTGAATCAAATCAAAACTTATTGAGTTTATTGTGTTGTGTTTTTTTTATGCTATTTTATTGTCTGTCTGATATTATCACACATATTTTAAGGATGAGGATGGACATTGACTGGAAACCTTTTTAATTTTGAATTAAGTAATTTAAGTAAAACGACTTTTTCTGTCAAATTTGAATTTTGACGTATGAAAAACCAAATTTGAATTTTAACGTATTGAAAGTCAAATTTGAATTTTGACGTATGAAAAGTCAAATTTGATTTGACAATAAACAGCCCAAATTCTAATAAAATTATATAATATGACCTTAAATCAACTAATTTTGGTAATTTCATTAATCAAAGAAAATTTCATCATATAAGAAATTTTCAAGATCATGCCAGATGGTCACCCTAAATTGAAATTTATTCGATAGTTTACATTTACAGACACAATCAGTATAAGACTGTGATTGAAGTTCAATATAAATTGCCTTTGTTTAGTTCATTTTCATTCTTATTTTTCCTTTTTCATACCTCTATTCATATGAAATTAAAATTGACGCACTCAGTTGAAAGAAAAATTGAAACGTGATCATGTAAGTTTTGAATGAGTGCATTTTGAGAGAAAAAAAGAAGCAAAATTATGATTAATTGGTTAAGAAAATATATATTTTTTTTTAAATAACTAGACGTTTCCATTGTTAAATTGGATAAAAAAGTTACAAATCACCAGGCGTTTCCATTATCATACATGCAATTTTACAAATGACAAGTCGTTTTCATTTTTAAATCTTAAGGAATTAAAATGTTTTATCATTTAAAGACAGACAGACACCAAAATTGGTCTGAAAACCTCATTTTTAATTTAAATTCAATATGAAAGTCACTTAAAATATACCTTTCATAAGATGATACAAGAAAAAAATGATATTCCAATAATAAATGAAAAGGTTTCAAGTCATAAGTTTTTGTGTTTTTTTAAGGACTCTCATTCTTTAACAAACTTTTAAATAACATGTACAAAGTAAACCATAAAAGGATTGAACTCAAGAGATGAGCACAAAATAAATAAAAATGAACAAGAAAACTTTCCTATTTTTCTTTAAATAAATTTTTATTAGAAATTGAAGTTAAAAAGTTTTTGCTTGCCCTTAACAAATACAAAACATTGCTGTAACGCAATGACTTTTATTTTTCTTCGTTATTTGTCTTCGATGGACATGGTCACCTTCGATTGTTATGTAACTTTTTCTTACATAAATTCAATGTATCAATTCCAAAATTATACGTAATTATTATCATTGGAATATTTTCAATACCATTTCATATAAGAGTGAAATCCATTAATTATTAATTTTACCGCAAAATATTGTTTTTTCTCGTCCTCTATCTTAATGATAGCAAAAAATAATAATAATAATAATCCGAACCAATAATACTAATGAACCTAAACAACATATTTTACGTTTATTACAATAAATTACGCCATTAAATTACATATCTCTGCAAAAATACTGCTTTCAATGTGGAAATCCAAGAAGGCACACAAAAAAAACAAAATATTCTATTCCAAACATTTCTCTATGATTATTTTAGTTATTATTACATTTTACGAAGCAAAAATTCCATACATACATCATTGATTTAGTGTACCAGTCACTTGGCCACAATTAATTTTCCCCCAAGTAAATGAACTGAAAATCTCACATGCACATATTCGATGATTCTCAACTTACAAGCAATGCACAAATAAACTGATAAATGGCATTTATACCACTCTTTGAATATGAATTTATAAATAAAATAGTAAAGTTGAAAAGGGAGAAAGGCAAAACCCTTTAAATTCTCGGCATATTACAACTCAATACATCAAATTGACCTACAACAAGTCAAAAAACTATTAAATTAATTGTCTGAGGCATTTTGAGGCAAAGACTATACAAAATATTTTATTTTACTTTTCGAAATAATGGAATTTGTGGTGTTGACTCTTTTAGTCTTTGTTGAATTGTATACAAAGGCTATTTCTGAGTTTTGTTTTCATTTGAAATGGAAAATTGTAACATAAACCCACAAAAATGATACAGACAAAATGTAAATGTTATTTAATTTGTGGGGAAATTAAATGAAGGGAAAATCAAAGTGTTTTGTTGAAGTAAATTTTGATTAAATTTAAAAAAATTACAAAATACTAGGCGCTTCTCTTACGAATGTTAAAGAAAAAAATATAAAAATAACCAGGCGTTTTCATTATAAGTGTTAAAAATTTACAAATGACCAGGCGTTTGAATATCAAAATTATTGAAAATTACGAATGACCGGACGTTTCCCTTGCGAAATTTGAAAAAAAATGTACAAAAACTAGGCGTTTAAATACAAATATAAATATAAAATTAACCAGGCGTTTTCATTATGAGAGTAAAAAAGTTACAAATTACGAGGCGTCTCCATTACATTTTTTTCTTCTTCAAAATAACAGACAAAGTACTTCAATTGCACATCATCCATCATTTTGAAAACAATCATTTCCATAAAATTTCTCTTCATCAAATCTTTTAATAACAAAACCACACAAAACATCTTAATTGCCTTTTAAAAAACACTCATTTGCTTTAACAATAATTATAATTCCACCACAAAAGCTGCTCTTAATTGCTAATTTCAATCACGTATATTCGATTTATTTTTACACAGTCAATTCTTCCTTTTCTTATTTCTCGTATTTTTTGGTGTGAATTTCATTGTTTTGATAAATATTTTATATTTTTTTTTCTCTTCACAAAAATTTTAGACTTGAATTGACGATGACGAATTGTTTTGTTGTTCTCCAAACTAGAAGCAATAAAAAAATAATAATATTCAACTCAAATGTTGTACTGTCAAAGAAACGGAGACTCATCTTAACCCAATCGTTGTTATTTTATGAAGTGAGTCGACGTGTATCGACAACAATCAATCATTTTTTCCCTTAAAAAAGAAATATTTTGCGTGTTACGTTAAAGATGTTAAATTAGTTACTTTTTATTTCCATTTATCATTTTTAAATTCATGTTTTTATGTTTAATTCCTAGCATTAGCAAAAACATGGCATAAAATGTATCAACTTCGATTCAATTTCAAATTGAAACAAGGAAAAACGTGATGATCATCATGATTCACAATGGAAATGTAAATAAATGAATAAAATTTTAGTAAAATATTCGATTTCATGTGAATTTGCTGTGAATGTTTAAGTTAATTTTCTTCTTTCTTTTTTTTTTGTAGTCACACACACACACACACACAATTCGACCAATATTCGAATAAAAATGAAAAAATGGAAGAAATTGAAATGAGATAAGTGAACAGTCATCGAATTACTCATATCTTGAATAAATATTTTATTGATTCGAGTTTTCTTGTATTGGTTTTCTCTGTTTAAATGGAATAAAAATTATATTGATGATTTTCTTACATTTTTTTCTCTTTTTCTTTTGTATTTTATTTACTTTAATGGAAATAGATATTTTTCGTTTCATCCTAAGGAAGAATGGAGACATTTTTAGTGTATCAAAACATAAATTTTGTATCTTGAACACATTTTGAGATAACAAAAATAAGAAGAAGAAGGAAAGGAAGCGTGTGTGTTGCCAATTTACCGTTAATTTATGATGAAATTACGGTTAATTCCTAATGTTAACGGTACTTTTGTTGATAAATAATAAATTATTTCTTACATTTTGTACAAATTTAAAGAAAAGTTTAAGTAAATGCTTTTAAAGAGTTATAATATTATTTTAAATGACTAGAAAATGATTCTCAAAGGAGGATTTTTCTTGTATCTCTCTCTCTGTTACTTGTTTCACATGTATGTCGAATGTGAATACTCTTTATGATTGTTATAAATTTTAAATATTTTGTGTCGTGTTAATTTGTTTCGCTTTAAATTTCATACAACTTGCTTTCATGATTTTCATTGTAAGAAGTTGTAGGAGAAAATTTTAATTCCCAGATCAAATTAATCATGTTGTGTTTTGTCTTAGAAGGATTAAAATTGAAGTGTGTTGGATTTTTTTTGTTTTGTTTTCTTATTTAAAAAACCTTTAGAAGAATTTTAAACGGAGAATCCGGGTTAATTTTAATTTTTTTTTTAATTAATGGAAGCGTCTGGTTCTATTGTAATTTTTTTAAACTTTTATAATGGAAACGCCTAGTTTTTTGTAACTTTTTGAAATTTTCATAATGGAAACGCCTGGTTTTTTGTAACTATTTTGAACCTTTCATAATGGAAACGCCTGGTTTTTTGTAACTTTTTTAAACTTTCATAATGGAAACGCCTGGTTTTTGTAACTTTTTTAAACTTTCATAATGGAAACGCCTGGTTTTTTGTAACTTTTTTAAACTTTTATAATAGAAACGCCTGGTTTTTTGTAACTTTTTTGAAATTTTCATAATGGAAACGCCCGGCTTTTGAATTTTTTATGATGGAGACGCCTGGCAGTCACAATTTGAATGATTCAATGTTACAAATTTTTCAATGGAGACGAATGTAATTTAATTTTTCTTCTACAACAAAACTTTCGAATAAAATTACAAAGTTTTCCAACTGTTTTTCTTCTACAAGAACACACAACAAAGATATCTTAGCATTAACTTTTTAAATCCAATTTTTTCCATATTTTTATAAATAAATAGAAATTTATTCATTTTCATCTGTCTCATCTAATTTGCATGTTATCAATATTATGATTATTATTATTATTTATGATATTGATACGAAAAAATAACATAAAAATTCTTTCAACAGTAAAATTTAACATTTCTTGACCTAATTTCTTCCTTAACTTAATAAAATTATGTTAAATGACCTACAAACCTTTTAAAAAAATGTAACTTAAACATTACAATATGCTTTGTTCTTATTAATATTAATTTAAACCGGCATAATTTTTTTCATTTAAGTACTTTTTTTCTTGAGATGGGGCACCATTAAAAAAATTATTTTATTTACCTCATACAAATATGTCAAATGATAAAATTTTGCGATGATGACGGTAAAAATTTTATACTTAAAACCATAAAAATAAAAAAAAGAAATAAAATCGCGTAACATAAAAAAAAAATCTTCTTATTCTCTAATTTTAACATGGCGAGTCCTTATTAACTTGTCATGAATAATTATTGTCTGTAAAATAATTTTTCTTGTTTCATTTTAATTTTTCATTGAAAATTTAACGCGATTCCTCTTAAAAAAAATATTAGTTTGAAAATGAATGTTACAATACTTTGAAGTGAAGAGCAGCAGAAAAAAACAATAATGCAAATTTAATTTAAACTGACAATTTATCTTCGAAGTTTATTTAAATTTTATAGTTCATCGACAATTTTGCACATTATCACCTCCTAACTGTCATGTCACATTTCAAATAAAATTTAAAAAAAAAAATGGTGCACTGTAAAAATATTGCATTTAGTGACATGTAATTTTTCTATTTGTGTGTTCAATTTTTTTTTAAATTTAAAGCAAAAATAGGATATAAGTTCATTTCAAACAAAATTTATTTATTTTTTTTTGTTATCAAATGACATTGCTCTACTTTTCGAAAAAAAAATTTAAATTTTTATGTCTCTTGTGTTTTGTGATTTTGACAGAGCAACAGCGTGAATAAAATTTATATTGAGATTATTTAAATTAGAAAAAGGAAATTTGTATTTTATTGATAGGCAAAAAGTGGAAACGCCAAGTTATTTGTAAATTTTTTGAATTTTAAAGCGGAAACGCCTCGTTAATTGTGACTTTTTTTTATTTTAAAGTGGAAACGCCCGGTTATTTGTAAACTTTTTGAATTTTAAAAAGGAAACGCCTGGTTATTTGTGCCTTTAGCGCTTCAATTTCATCTAAAACAATTTTCTTTATATTTTTCGATGTCATATTTTGTTCTGCATTGGTTTCGAAATTCAATGCCTCTAAAAATTTAACGAAAAAAGAAGTTTCTTTGCTTTTTCTCCCCATTAACATTAAAAATTGATGTCATCCAAATGAAAGTAGATTGTTTAAAACCAGATTCCCTTAAATCTTGAAAGCATTAAAAACTTATTTCAATTTCAATTTAAATATCAATGAATTTTATGAATAAAATATTCAAGTAACTTAAATTTCCCTGTATTTTAAATTAAGTTTTAACCATTAACTTATTTTTTATTCTTTCAAATAAGGTCAGAATTGAATATTTTATCATAAAATTCTAAATTCCTTTTTTTTTTGCATTGTGACATAAAACGTATTTTATTTTAATTATTAATCCAACACTCTTATTATTAGATGAAGTGACTTCTTTTTCTCATCATTTCATTTCATTCATTCCTATTTTTAAACGCGTCGAGATTATCATGATGATGATGATAATGTTTTGTTAAACATCACAACTTTAAATTGATTTAATAACGGTCGATGGTTAAATTTGCATAAAAAAAGGAAAAAGTTTTATCATGTTATCCGTGCTGTGATGATTCTCAATGAGAAATTTTCAGTGTGTTTTTTTTTGTTGTATATTAAAAACACAAATAAAATGGTCACAATTTTGTTTCTGTGTGAGTGTGTGTGTCTGTGTTTAAAAGCAGTGAGAATAATATTCCCATAATCATTAATGTGGTGTATTTTTTTTTATTATTATATTTATATAATGAAATTGAAGAGGAAATTCAAAGTGATACGGTGATGAGACGATGATCATTTTCACGATAAAACAGAAACGTTATTTGGAATTAAACGGAAGCGTTATTTAGGAGGAAACAGGTAATGTATAAAATTAAAGAGCGAATCACATTAAAAGGAACATGTTTTTTTTTACGTCTTTGATAAAATTAAATGTTAAAATATTTATCATTTATGTGAATCAACAGAGAAATTTTTGTTGTTGATCCTTTAAATTTTATCTAAGTATTTTGGTATGAAATGAAAAAAAAACAGGTGAGTTTACAATGAAATTTTGGTTAAAATTATGTGTATAAAGATAATTTTTATCATAAAATTAACGTTTAAGTAACTGCTTAAATGTTGTGTTAATTTAATTTTAAATACGGTGCGATTTTTTTTGTTTTTTATTCATACAACTTTCAAATTCTGTGATATGTAAAATGTATGCCTGACTCGACATTTGAAATTATATGCCAACTTAAGTTTCAATTTAAATTTTAAAAGGAAAAACAAATAAATTTCGTACTCACCTGATACAACAGCAAAAATAACGAACAACACTCCTTGAAGTAACCTCATTTCACACTCTCGCTCCTTTGTCTCACTTTTTTGTTATATTTTCAAAAGCAAGAGTATTTTTCTGCTCTTTTACCTCAATTACAACTACAAATTATGTTCTAAAATTTCTATTTATTCTTATTTTTTTCATTCAAATACTGAATTCGTTCATTTTATTTCATTATTTTTTCTTTTTATTTGAATTTAAGTTAAGCTGTGTGAAGTGATGTTGTTTATAATTGAAATTGTAAAGTGGTAATTAAATAAGTTAAATAACACTCTTAAAATATTTTTTTCTTCACAAGTATTTTTTGTATCATATGTATGTGCATTTAAAAGTCAACTACTAACGTTTAGAACAATTTATCCTCGTATTTTCATTTCACACTTAATATTTGATATTCTAGAGGTTGTTTTTTTCTGTATTTTTTTGTTACTTAGATAAATAAAAAACGGTAACGTTTATTGTTGTTATTGCACATTTTCTCATTCTTTTTCCTCTTTTTTTTTGCTCTCTCTCTGTGAATGATGAAATTTAATAGAAAAAAATATTTATAATGATGATAAAAAATGAGAAAAGTGGACTGTATTTTCATACAAAGTATCAGGTTTTTATTGTATATCATGGCAAAAAAGGGGTGGTTAGTGTTTGAAAAATGAGAAAAGGAAGTGAATCTGTTTCCTTTTTTGTGTCCTTAAATATTATTTTTTTTTTCATTATTATTATGATTCGAGAATAAGTTTTTTTTTGTTGTTTTTAATTTAATTTAAATAAATTTTAAATTAAATGCGATGATCGACACGGCTTGAAATTGTCTGTCGGAATTAATTAAGTACGATACTCGGATTTGATCTGAAATTCGATTTGAATTTAAGTTTTTATATGATTTACCGCGAATTGATGAGAGAATTTTGAGCAGCTTCTGTCGAATTTCATGGAAAGCATGTATGACAAAGTTGTTTACAAAAAAATTTAAGCTTTTCATTGAGATTTAAAAAATTATCAAATTTTATCAACAAAAATTGTTTTAAAAAGTGATAAAATTCTTCTAATTTTTATAAAAAATTATGAAATTCAAATGAAATATCTTTAAATGCACTTAAAGTTCGAATTCAAGATTACGCTAATTCAATTTTCATGATTTACTTTTCTTCTACAATAAAAGTCGTTCTGGGATATTTATTAATAAAATTATTATTGTAATATAAAGATTGAAACTTTTTTTCTGGTTTTTTCCCTTGTTTCCTTTTTTGCTGTGCACTTTTTCTTTAAAAAAAAATTATATTTTATTATTTTGTGGGTCAAGATAAAATGTTTTGTTCATATAATTTTTAATTTTATTCCCGAGAATGTTAACACAATTTCTTGTTTAAATATTGTCGTTTATTTCATGATTTAAGTTAATTTTCGTGTGTTTTTTTTCTGTCTTATATCTTATTATTATAATTATTTATTAATTTAAAAGGAAAATGTTTAATTTCATTGTTATTCTTGGAAAAATGTTTACATCGTAATCGTGAATGATCGGTATGAGCGCATTTGCGGAAACAGAAATGATTTGATTAATAAATTAATTGAACATTTTTTGTCATATCATTGTCTGTCCATGAAAAGACCTGAGCTTTGGTAGTAATTGATATAGTGGGTCAAAATGACTCAAATACGAAATTGGTTGAAATGAGTCAAGTTCCTTGTCTGAACGTCATTGTAAGTGAGGAGGTAATAGTCTTCTATTTTCTTTTATCCTCAAATCATTCTTCATTGAAAAAAAAATATAATTAATTTTTTTTTATCTCTCATAGCTGAAAGTTATTCGTTTTCAGTTTAAGCTCATTTATCATTTAATTTTGATTGAATGATGAACTTATTACTCGCGTATATTTCATTAAGGTTTTATCCTGAAGGTATGATTTAATATAAAAAAAAAATAATTCCTTTCCATATCATTTTGCATTGAAAGTGCATTACAAAACACGTACAGACAGATCAATTTTCTTTAAAAGCAGGAAGTTGCACTTTTCTCATTTTTTTATCTCTTTCTATATAAATTTCATTATTTACGTTGTTTCACTTACAATATTTTTTTTCTTTTATTTTACAAAAAAAAAATCACATTATATCATTACAGTGTGATAACGTTGAGAAAAAATAAAAGTAACGTAATTCAAATCCTTTCCTTTTCTCTCTCTTAAATAAAGTTACTTTTTTTGCTGTGCTTGCTTGCTTTTAATGATACACTTCTGTTATATTTATATAAAAGTTTAGTAGTGCAAGGGATGAATTATGATGCGATGACGACAAAATAGAAGAAGAACAACTTTATCTCCTCTATAGTTTGCTCCATTAGCCATACAAAAGTACATGATGAGTAAGCAGCTGATGAGATAATGACGATTCAAGGCTATTTCTTGTCTTGATTTTTTTTTTATTTCCTTTAATGTGAATGTGAATGAAAGGATCAGAGAGTAACGGTCTTCTTGCACTAGTTGTCTAGTTAAAAGTTGAAAAGAACAATCTGAAAATAAATTTAAAATAAAAATAAAATTTTAATAGTAATTATTTTAACAATAGAATTTACAGAGTAAAAGGAGAGAGATGATTTATTAACTAAATTCTTACAACTTCAGAGTAAATTACAACTAAGATTACAACAATAATAATAATAAGAAGAAGAAGAACAAAGAAGGATAAATTGTGTCTTGAGATTAAAGTAAATATTTAGGAATGAAAATTATTTATTAAGACAACAAACTTTATTTTTCAGTATCTGTTACAACTCCAATGTTTGTCTGTTAGTTGTAAAATAAAATGAAATGAAATGAGAAAGATCCTTTAAAATACAAAAAAAAATAAATAAATAAATAACAAATACGAGAAAAGATGATTTGATAAATTAAAATGTATTTCATTGTCATTTTTGATACATTTTTAAGCCAATCTCAATGTCATTTCATTTCATCTTCCATTATTTGTCTTATATCTTAAAAGTAAACTCGTTATTTACTTAATAGATACAAAACTTTTTAAGTAAATACTCTTATTAATAATATGAGTAGTGGCAGTGAAATTGAGGCATATTAACCTTGAATAAGGTTAAATAGCGTATTTTATGGGGATGACAAAAGAGTTCGGTTGGTAATCGGTCATTACATTCCAATGATGTTTAGTTTTGTAACTTCGATAAGGTTTTCGAGAACTCTCGAAAAGTTTTTGTAGGTTTGCGAAAAGTTTCGCAGGTTTTTCGATAAGTTTTTTTAGGCTTCGGATAAGTTTCGAGAACTCTCGAAAAGTTTTTGTAAGTTTGCGATAAGTTTCGCAGGTTTTTCAATAACTTTTTTAGGCTTTCGATAAGTTTCGAGGACTCTCGAAAAGTTTTTGTAGGTTTGCGAAAAGTTTCGTAGGTTTTTCGATAAGGTTTTTAAGGCTTTCGATCAGTTTCGAGGACTCTCGAAGAGCTTTTGTTGTTTTTCGACAAGTTTTTGTAACCTTTTGATAAGTTTTTGTAGAATTTTGATAGGTTTTTGTAGGCTTTCGAAAAGTTTCAAGGTTTTCAATTAGGTTTCGTAGGCTCTCGACAACTTTTTACAGAATTTCAATAATTCAATTTGTTGTCTTCCTTTTTTGGAGAATTACGTTTCGTAGACAGACAGATAACACGAGTCTAATACTCACATTTTTTTTTGAATCGACAGAAATCCGCCTCAAATAAAAAGACGAACATAATTCTATCAATTTATATATATTTATATATATTTATTTACAGGATTTAACACGAATTTCCATAGAAATAAGGAAATAAGGGATCCAAGTAAACAGCAAATAACTTCAAGAAAAACTGACTGTGACTAATTGTTTCGGATTTGAAGTGTTTAATTAGGCAAAATTATTTGAATTTAAATTTATGAGAAATGAGCAATTAAAATGTGATAAATTTTGTATAAGTTTCAATTGAATTAGGTGTTTAAATTTGAATGAATTATGAAAATTTAAATGAATATCAAATTGTTGTGTCAAAAGCATTTGTTGGAGTTAGTCAATTGAATATTTGTATGTTTATCTAAATGTCTTAAAGGAAAATGCGATTTGGAGAGCTTTTCGATGTCTGTCTTCTTAGATAATCAATTTTTTTACAATGGTTATCTGCAATCCTACAAATGGCTCTGAAGTGGCATTGTAACGGTCTTAGAATTGTCTGTTTAACGTTGATCCGAAAATGCACTTTAAGCAAAATTCTGAGAATACGTTTTTCAGGCTTAAAATATGTCATTTATTGAAATTTCTCATCAAAATGTGATCAGTTCTCCCTTTTTTTCTCATAATTTTCTTTTAATCATGACCAGATTCCTTTGACAACTCAATGTCTAATGAAAAAAATCAATCAAACGATATTAAACCATTTATATTTTAATTACACTTTTATTCATCATTCAAGGTGGAGAAACAAATCACCTGCAACAACTTTCATTTCAATTGAATTTCACCTCATACCTTTGATATAAAACTTATGAATGCATTTGAAAAATGGTACGACATTAAATAAAAAGTAATAATCATAACTCGGTCTCAGTCTTATTTGATGTGAATGAGTGAGTGATAAATGAAATATTAAATGAGGTGAATGAGGGAGAAGATAAAATTGAAAAAAAAAATTCATAATGAATAGTGTCAAAGGACTACGAATCATAATATTTAATTATAATTCAAATATAACGAAGCTCTATACGAACAAAAAATATAGATTGAAATCAATGTTATATAGTGTGGTGAATGATGATAAAATGTACAGTACAGTGTTGAAAATTAATAATAAATTGCATTGCATTTAATATTTCATGAAATAAAATAATAATAATAGGTGACTGTCATCAACTGCAGATCTCAGTATAAAATAAAATGAAGCGTTGCCAGGAAATTCAATAATAATAATAATAATTTGTCTGTGTATAAATTATAAGTCAATTCATTAGTATTAGCATGAGAAATGGAATAATCCGTCTAATTAAATATTACCTTATTATTATGAATTGTATTTAACGTTCAATGTACCTGCAAGCGATTGAAAATTAATATTTAAACAATTATTAACTGATGAGGATTATGTGCTTTGTTATACAACCACACACACACAAACATATGCACAGTCAGCATCTGACAATTGGGAGAAATGAAAGATAAGAAAATGATGATGGTTGTGATTGAGACGAGCAGGTTGAATTTTCTCAAGACATTTACATGCCATTTCCAGTCATAGTCATGTAAAGAAAAAACAATTTTAATAAGATAAGCATCATAAGCTTAGAAAAACATTTTCTTTCCATAAATTTTTCATTTTTTTTCCATTCAACCTTACCATTACTTAAAATGTGATAATCCATTAATAAAACTCTCATTCCATTTAAATATTAAATACAATAAGGGGTTAAATCACGATGAAAGCTTTTATAATCATTATTATTCAATATATATGAGAAAAAAAAACCATGAATGAATGAAAATTGAATAACGATCATCATACATGTTTGTTGAATTTATTTGAATATGAATCGTTTCTTTTTACAATAGGGAAAAGGGTAAACAACTCTTTCTCTGTTACTCTTTTTTCACTAATTCGTATTCTGTTTTTTTTTCTTTATTCAATTTTTTGTGAATCTTTCTGAGTCGTTTTAACCTGAAACGAACAAATAATTTTCTTTTCAATCAGTGATTAAACGTAAGTGATTCAGGTGAATTGTGACTGAAATTTTGCACAAAAAAGGGTTTAAAGTGTTATAAAGGTTCAACGGTGTGACGATTGAGTTGTTATTAAAAGGAAGAAAGAAAAAAGGTATCGTTTTATTGTTCATAATTCATCAAGTTATCTTTTTTCTGAATCATATTCAAATTGAATTTTGAGTTTCAGTGAAGTAGGGCAATGAATGACCAATTTTAAGTGCTGAAAAAATTTTTATGAATTTTTTTATCAGATGACACAAAACTTTTAGCACATAAAATACAAATAAGGCTTTTAATAAAAACTACAAAAGAACATAAAATAAATTGGCTGTGTTTGTGCAAATATTTGAATGAAATTAAACAGAAACACGAGGTCTGAGTTAGCGATTGTGTTTTTTTTGAAGGAAATGTATACTTTAAAATGCTAATGAACAGAAAGGGTTTCATTGGAACTGTCACGAGTACAAAAGCACACGAAACAAGACGTGCAGAAGGTTTCTTAGAGGTCAAGCAGTTAAAGACTGGATATGATACGGGAAGATTAAAGCTGCCCTTAGACTTAAGTAATGGGAAATAGAATCCGACTACTGATGTCGCTATGTCAAGGGTATTGAATTTAACTTGTCATGCTCCATAGAAAATACGATGTGAAAAAAAAATCATGAAATCTGATAGTTGACATGTCATGACAGTACTGCCTTCTATCGGTCATGATAAGTTTGAATTGAAGCGAATACAAACTATTTCAATGAAATCTCTCACTGCAAACTGAATACAAATAAAATAAAAATAAAAGAAACAAAAAAAAACAATATAAAACTGTTAACACATTCATGCAGATTGAACAACATTTAATTGCAAAAATATAATTTCATATTTTATACAACATACTCTCATATTCAAAGGACATCAACATACAACAACAACAAACAAAAAAAAAATAATAACAAAACATTAACTGAGTTATAACATTTATTTTATTTTTGGAAAATTGGTCATAAAAGTACAATTTTAACATAAGAGTCTCACAAAAGCTTTTTGGCAGATTTTGTTGTTTTGTTATGGGTATTTTGGTATTTTTACCGCAGACAAGAGAAAATGCAATTTTATTGTAGAACAACAAAAATATAAAATAAAAGCATAAGTAATAAAAGGATATGAGAGAGAGAGTTATTTCGATAAAAACAGGACGTCATCAGGACTGAATTTTAAACTAAAAACACAATGGAATGGAAGTAAATGAAATTCTGGTCTCATTTTACATTTGTATGATAATTGCATGTAAATATATTCAAACATTTATGTTGATGTTAACAAAACTGTTTGTTTTTCATTTTGTTGTTATGTATTGTTAGGATAATAATAATAAAAAAACTTTAAAAGGCGTGTTCAATGATGGCTTTTAAGTGGATTTAGTGGGAAGTAACATAATGTCAGAGTTTTATATCGTCGTTAACGGTGTTGAAATAAAAATTATTGAATTGTCACTCAATTTTGGCCATATTTTAAAAAATTTCAGGTCTGAGATAAGGATTCAAGGTCCTGAAGTGACCACAACAAGTTGAAATCACTCTGATTTGATAACCAATTGTCAACTTCGAATAACAATCAAATTTAACTTATTGTTACATTGTAAAATGCACTGATTTTAAAATCCACATAAAACCAAATCACACAAAATTTTCATTCACAAAATTTATCATCATAAAATAACATGAAAATCATACCTGTAAATGGTCAGTACATACCTTAAACAATAAAATGGACATTTATGACAAAATAATTGGCAATAAACATCGTGTATCCGTGCTATGGATGAATTTAACACATAAAATGATGTAAAAATGTTGTTAATCGAACAAGGTTCAAACAAAATTCATGCATTGTCTATGTCTAGGATGATGATGATGATGATCATGTTGATGTTAACACATTAAATTTAAATTGAATTTTGTTTTTGAATGGACACACACACACACACATGTTATTTGAAACAAAAAATTAACATACATCATGTAAAATTTGTGTTATGATGTTTTGGTTTTGTGTCAATTTTGTATTGAAAATTCAGCGGTTAAAAGCAACAAACACATTTCATCAATAATTTTATTAATTTTCCAAGTTTTCAAGTCAAAATTAATTATTAAAATTTGTGTTTACCTTGAAAATTTTGTTCCTATTCAATTTTTTATTTTCAATTTCAAATTTTCTCTGTTTAATCTGAAAATGTTTTTGGCTGCTTTGGTTTTCCTGAATTTATTATACAATCAAGCACACACACACACACTCGGGATATGTAGTTTGTTTCCTCTTTTTCTCACATATTTACAGTTTATGCATGTCGAATATTAAAATAAATACACACCGCATAAAACAGAGAACCGACATAAATTAAAGGAATATCAAAAATAGGTCACACTAATACAAAACTTTAATGCAACATTTTTATTTTGCATGTGTGTGTGTGTTCGTACTTTAGTCAGATAATATGAAGAATTAAAATAAACATGCAGGATATATTTTATTTTAAATTGTTGTCCCTGATGATGTCCTTCTACGGATGATGCACTTTTTTTGTACTTTTGTACATGTTGATACACATTTCATTAAATCCCCTTGATACAAATATGATTATAGATATTTTTTTTATTATCATCAGAATTACCTTTGAATTTTACTATTTTCTCTCATTTTCAGTATCTCAAAGGATATTCAAAAAAAAATTAAGCGTCAAAATAAAGCTGTTATGATATGTTTTTTGTTGAATAAAACAGTCTCATTTTATGAAAATGATGCTAAAATTAAACGCGATACAGTTAAAGAGGAAAAAATTTGTACATAAAAGCATCACTTTTCACTGTCTGATCCGGTTTTGAATGTAGAGAAAACGTCATGCTGTGCCTCTGTGTGTTTGATGCTTTTATTTTTACTTTCCTCCCTTGATAAAAACGCTAATTTAGCTTTTTATGACTTTTAGAGTATACTCTTTCAGTCTGTTAAATTTATATTGGCTCACATTAACGATATACAATTTTTGAGAAATGTGTCTAAAAAATGATATATTTCTCGCCAATTTCGTTTTTGTAGTGAATATGAGAAAAAAAATTTATGAATGAAATATCTGACTGAAGATATAAATTATGAAACAAACCACAGGATCATTTAAAATGGACATTACAAAACTGCAAATTTAAGGAAAAAAAATCAACTTTGAATCAAAAAAAATGTTCAAAGGGATAAAATTTCAAAACAAAAGAAAATGTTTAAAGGGAACTGTCAAATAATTCCTCATGTTTTGGTCACTTTTAATTAAGAATTTTATCAGTGAAGACAACTGTTTAAATTATTAAAATTATAACTTTAATTTCATATAAAATTCTCATCCGAAAAACATTTCAAAGTAATAAATTAAATGTCTACATCATTAATCTTTTATCACATCCAAACAAGAAAAATATCATGAAACGTGCTAAAGAAGCCACAAAATTTTGCATCACATCTTTTAATAGTAGTCTAACACTTATGGTGCATCTTTTAAATTTATTTTTCGCTTTTTTTTGTTCATATCATAGGTAAATATTTTTATATTTTCAAAAAAAAGAAATATCCTTTTATTATTATTATATGACTCTTAAAACTTGTACACAGGCATTAAATGCACATATGCCGTGATGGGATGGTAAAACTATAAAGAGATATTTTTCATGTTTGTTGGCAAACAAGAATTCTTTTTGTACATTACAAAAACAGCATTTGATAGTGAAGATGATCATGGTGATGATGATGATGATGCAATGTTGCAATAAATGTATTCCACCACAAAATGTTATTATCGCACAAATTGGGTCATTTCAAAGAAATTTTTTATTTTATTATTATTATTTTTAGGCGTTCAAAGTGTCATGATGTTACAACAAAAAAATTAAATTAAAAGGAATAGGTAATGGGATTAGACTGGCATAACAAATTTTTCAAAAACAAAAAACTGGAATAGAAAAAGAAACATTTCTCATACTGTGACATCCATTTGCAGACATTATCGTAACTGTGAAGTAAATTCTTAAAACACACAACGTTCGTGTCATTTATCCCTTAAATAAACGCCTTTTTGTATATCCACGGGGACCAATTTAAGGCACACTTAGCATGAATGCTGTAACACGTGTAGAACTGAAAAAATTATGGAATTATGTCTGTGAATCTATGGTACTTTTAATACAAATCGTACATGATTGCACTATTATTACTAAGACACAGTGTGGTGACATTACACATGAAATTCGAAGTAAAAGGAAAAGAAAAAAAGGTGAAAAGAAAAATCTGTCAAATGCAAAGCTTCTTTATATCTACTTTTCCATTATTATCCAAATAATCCTATTTTCATCATCAGGAGCTAATATGTTCTTGGCTGTCTTGTAAATGTAAAAGTATAGTTTTCATACTTCAACGGAATTGAACTTTTAATGGATTACTAAAGTGCTTTAACTGAAATCACCAGAGCCAAGTCTCGAATGGTAAGTAAAATTTAAAAATTTTCTCCTAATCAAATATTTTTTCCAGGAAACTTTCAGTTAAAATAATTAGGCTTCATTCAATTCATTTAACACACATATAAAGGCTTCAAATGGTACAACGGACCCTCACAACACAATTTATTGTTTTAATGTGAACCCAATTTTCACATTAAGTATAAATTTCACCTCATAATAACAGTTAATACCGTGATATGGTATATGTAACTCTTTCTTTATCTGTAAAAATACATTGAAATTCAACCACAATCCTAACCTGAATAGAATCCATTGTTTTTTTTTCTTTTCATTTATATTCTTTGGAATTATTCATCTCCATTTTTTTTTCTTGTTTTTAGTTTTTTATCCATTTTCCTTTTTTCCCATCGTCAGTATGTCAGTGTGTGTGTACTGTTATCTGTAATAAATAGTTAAATGGAATCATCAGTTCAGCCACAGAGTTTATGCAGCTGTCACAAAATGTTGTCCAACTGGCCACAATTGGTATTATAGTTAGGGATAACGACCAGTTAGGATATGTGAGTGGGATTTTCTATAAATGTTTATGTGATATGACCAACCACAGAGATTTTAGCAAAAATAGAGTGGCATTTTTGTTATTTCTTTTTTTGGGAGTGTGATAAATCTCCCAGTAAATAATGGGTTTTTATATAATAAAATAATAATGAAATGACATGAATATTGTTTTAGAAGGATTTATCATAGTAATTCGTATTGGTGAATGTGAGAATGTACGTAAATAAATTGAAAAATCAGTATTATGTTTGATTACAATGAAATTCAATAGATTAACTTTGAGATGATAAAAAACACTCATAAGACAAAAACAAATTTAATTAAAACTTTACTTCTGGTTGAGATTTTTTTTTTCATTCATTTTACAATGATGATACTTTAAATCCCATAAGGACATTTAACGGTTTTTACACATAAAAAAACGCTTATGAAAATAATTTTAAATCCAAACTTTTTCTAGTCCTGCTTAAAAATATCAAAACAAGTGAAAATAATTGCATATACCTTATATTTTTTTTTCACACACACACACTTACCTTAAATTTATGGACTAATGTTTAACCATCATACACGGATTATGTGTATCCGATTTATATACTGAAAAGAACTTCAATTTGTCAAAACACTTAATTAAAACTTTTGCAATATATTTCACCATTTTTTTCCACTCCCAATAAAAAAGCAGTTAAATCTAACATGAGAAAGATTTTATTTTAAATTTGCAAGGAAAAACGATCCTACATCATTTATTGTCGCATTAATGTTCGTTTATTTTTCAACTTATTTGCATAATTTTTTGCAAAAACTCAAATCTTTAACATTTAACATGAAATTCTTCAATTCAAACAAATTTCACATTATTTAATTTTGCTTTAACAAACATTGACATAAAAAATGAAAACAAAACTAAACATGAGCAAAATGAAAGAAAAAAATACCGGGCATAATTAAATAAATGATACATAAAAAAATATGTTTTCAGAGGGTTGTTTCAATAATTTATATGGAAAATTTTGAAGTGAGTGAGAAAAAAAACATTAAATTAAAGGTTGTTTGTACCCCACAAAAAAAAAGTTACAGAATTCCCTAAAGATTTTAATTTAATGAATGAATGTCGGTTTAAATGGAAAAATACCGAGAAATTTTTGTTTGAGTTCACTCCAAGGTACTTTGTAAAATTAGAAAAATATTGTCATATTTTTTTTAGCTAACGAAAATTTTTCTGAGGATTCCTTCTGATAAATGAATGAATGTCACCATCAATGTTGATGGAAAAAGGCCAAAGTTAAAAGATAAATGGATTACACTTTGAAAATTTGTTCAAACACTAATTTTGTGATGGGTTTTGTGTTATTTTAAAATATTGCCACGTGTTTGATTAAAAATTGAGGTTCACTTTAGTTTTATCGTACAATCGAATTGCAGTATGTCATGTTATTTTACTTTACTTGGTTACTTGACCCTGTGCTCATATAATGTATTATTTTGTATTCAATGACCTTGATCTCCTTCGTTTCATATAAATATTTTTTTAACAAATTTCATTGTAATGGAATAACAATGTTTTTTTTTTCATTTCATAGAAACAACTGTATAAAATATTGTATAAAAGTAGAGCAGCTTCATTTATGTCATCATACACATTTATTCCACATAGAATATGTTTTCTTTTTCTAGTTCAAACATCATTTTAAGTACAAATAAGAATCAGTATAAAAAGTGTGTGTGTGTGTGTTTTATTTTTCTTTTCCTCATATAATAAATGTCGTCTCATATAAATAAATGTATACGTTTAGTGGCATAATGCTACTGTTTGCTTCTCCACACACACACACATGCTCTCCTTTTTTCTATTTTCTATAAACTTTATTATTATTGTTATTATTATAATAAGATACAGTGTACTTTTATTTTCTCTATGACGATATAGAATTACGGCAGCATTACGCGTAAGAAAACAAACATGAACATAAAATTTTATCTTTAAATACGTTGAATTTGAATGTATGTGTGTGTGTTGATGTTGTTGTTGTTAGTTAAACATACGTTTTGTTAGATGAAGAAGAAAAAACAATGAAAAAAAAGTAGATACAATCTCTTATTTTATATAGAAATTGGGAGTTTGAATGTATGTGAAAAAGTTGAAAGGAAATTCGCTCACACACGGTGTTTGAACATTTATTTATGAGATTTTGATGATGAAATACTAAGACAAATGCGTTTAAGTAGATAACAATTGAGTTTACGTTTGAGATGGTAAAATTAGGAGGATCGATTTAGGAGGATCCTCTTGACAGTAAGACCATGAGATTCATTCTAATCCTGTGTGGTAACTATTTTTCAATTTCAATTTTATAAAAAAAATGAAATTTTGGAGCAATTTTTCTTACTTGACAAGAAAATCAAACTCTAAACAAAAAAACTCTACAAAACTCTAAACAGCACCGAAAAACCTTGAAAGAAAAACTCAACAGCAAGAAAAACTCAAAAGCAAGCAGACTAGCTCTTGGCAAATTTACCTAATTAAATACTCTTCCTATGGAAATGCGCTCGTGTATTTCGTTCTCAATCACGTTCTACATTTTTTTTTATCATTACTCAGAATAAGACAAATGCTACTTCTTCCTCCAATTTTATATAAGTTTTAACATCCTTTTGTTTTTGTTTGTTGATGTTATTATTGTGTCTCATTTACAATTTTAATACAATTTTTCCAAGTTTCCTTGAATATGAGCCAAAATTTATGAAGAAAATTTATATTTATTTCTAAAGTAAGGCACAAGAAGAAAATATTTATATACAAACAAATATTTAGAAATCGTGAGTAATGTAAATGGAGAAAAATAAACATCAAAATTATGATAAAATAAGAAATAAAAAAAATCCTTTTCGATTCTTAATGATGCGGAAATAGGAGGTTAAATAGTTGCAATGCACTGTACGATAAAAGAAAATTGAATTACGTATATTTTCTTTCTTGATTTCATTGAAAACATAGAAAATGTGGATCATTTTCGGATAACAGTGAATTTTGATCATCATCCTTATTTTAATATTCCGTTTCTATTCCAAAAAATTATTATTATTATGCAGTCTTCATAACTTTTCAATTTCAGAGAGTTTTTGACTGCATAAAATACAAATGACCTGGCAACTCCACACGTACCAAGATAAAAACAATAATAATAAAAAAATGAGAATGAATGCAAATGTTCCACACGACTGGTGATCAATTTCCTTTTTTTTATTATTATTTTTATCATATCACATGTATTTCAATCCATCCAATTTCAAAAAATAAAAAAAAATAACAAATCTATGAACGTTGTACAATAAATATAATAATAAAATGAAAGTCTCCCATTGTTCTATGACGATAGTAAATTGTTATGGGTTGAAGTAGCAAAAACCAACAGCCAAGGAGAATAATAAAAAAATACGATAAAAGAGACAAATATGTATATAAAATTGTGGTTTTGTATGGATATCAGTGTGATAGATTGACACAGTAAATAGACATGTGTTTGTTATTTTATGACCATTTTCAAATCAAATTTAAAACCAAAATGAAATGGAATGAAATGAAACAAAGAAATTTTTATGGAGAGAATACACGAAATGATCGAATACAATTGAATTGAATTTATCTAGTAAATTACATTGATTCAGCTGAAATGTGAAGGAGATTTCGATGAAGAAGTAGTAGGGAAATCTTTAGGATATTGGTGGGAATTTAAAGACCAGTGCACATTTAAAGGTTTTTTTTAAATTTGAGGTGCATTTAATGAGGTGGAAATCGTTCTTCGAGTCCTTTGATACACTTAAAATGATATTCAATTCGTAAAATGTTAACTAAACCTTCATTGAAATGTGAAAATCGGGCATCCATGACTAAATGTGCACTGGGCTTCAAAAATTTCTGACACGAACATTCGACTTTTGAAATATTTCAGTCCTTGAAAGGAAAATTTGTTTGTGATCATCTTAAGCTTAAACAAAAATTCATTCATGAAATGCTCTATGGGTCGTGATCCACAAACTGCTACCTGGGCAAAATTCTTCATAATCGCAAAAATTCAAACATGTTTTTTCATATCATCATTTTAATTTTCCATTATTTATTTGACATGACTTACAATCATCAATATAATGATCGACAGATTGTGATACGAGACCTAGGCGGGTAAATTTTCCATAAAATCATTTTTTTTTAACATTTACTCTTAACATGCTTGGAAATTGAGTGTCATGATCTGTTCTTTACATTACACCATCAAAATACATTGTATGAATTGACATTGAATTATATTATACAACAAAAAGGGCACACTTATGTTATTTATTTTACTATATAGTTGGTTTTTTTACTCGTAACACTCGTAAGTTAAATAAAAAAAGTCCTGTATTGAGTTAGGACTTTTTTTTCATTGTTGTATAACAACAATAACAAATAATAATAAAAAAAAAATTATATGTGAAATTCACATAAGAGGATGAATGATAACCTCAGGCTGGTAAATATTTTTTTGTTATTTTAATTTTTTATTATTACTTGGTTAGTTCTATTAAAACATTCATACGAACCACATAAATTTTTTATTTGGATATTAAATTTTTATTTTTATTAGATTTTTTTCATTTTTTACATTTCATTATTAAATCGTTATATCCCATAAATATTTGAAGCGATTTTCCATCAAATTTATATTCATATCCGGTGTGATTATCTCTCATAAAAATGCTAATTTTCTTTAAACAATGAATTTCAGATACAGAAACATGAAACCCTTAAAATACATCATGTTCCTGTTCTGATTTACAATGAAAAAAGGGATTTTTTCTGAATTTGTGAAGCACACACACACACACACACACGGATAATAATAAAAATTTAAATGTGTGTATTTTACATCACTAAATAGCTTCATTTTACAAGGAAAAAAAGAGTTAGAAAAAATGTGTGAGAGATAAGTGCATTTGATACAATGTGAGTACATTTAACCACATAATCGCTATAAAAATAATATGAACATTCTTTTATGAATAAAATATGCACACATTCATGTCAAATTTCATTTCATAATAAAATGGATTGCTTTTTTACCACAATTTTTCATGTTTTGATATTTGCATTGTTTGAATTTGAACAGGATATGTTTCTTATATCAGTTTTGGGTCTGGTTTTTAATGAAAATCGTTCAAAATACCATTAAAAAAAATAATTTCATTGAAATTGGTGACCCCGACTTTCATTTTTTTTTGATTAACTTGTCTTTGTTCAAAGTAACCCGCTGTCAAAACCCAATTTCACACGTTCCATATCTAAATTAACAATTTTCACTCACTTCTACACTGAACCAAGAAATAAAGTGATACATTAATTTGTTTGATCCATATCTTAACCTTTAACAAGCCAGATGCCTACAAATGTAGGCACTTGGACTTTCGACTTAATTTTTTTCAAACTTCTATCAAAGCTGTGGGTCTGATACTCCTTGACATCTCTAAATATTGTTTAAGCTTCACAAAACACTTGTTTTCCATAAAAAAAAATTGAATTATCAATGTGTAATTTGTGAAAATATAAAGTATGTACGTTGTTGGTCGGATGGGTACAAAGTTGCCTAATACAATTTAAGTAGTAAACATATACTTTTTAACTATATAAAAGGTTACAAATATTAATTATTTAAATATAATGAATGAATATTTTAGTCAAGATTTTTTTCATAGAACATTTGAATACTTAAATTATTATCAAAACACCGAAATTCGATGGTAATCTCGCTGAACCAGGCTTTTGACGTACAATATTGCATCTTTGTGTTTAAGACCTTTTGAACGGTTTGTCTTTCCAAACGGTTTCGTCCTTTAAAGTAAACGTAAGAGTTCTTGTTCCCTATTTTTTCTTGAGAGACGTATTCTGTTTCGATTTTTAAAGAATCTCAGAAAAATGTCTGACTTTCTTTGAGCAAGATCATATTCCGAATTATTATCGGAATTAATGGAGTCAAGGGAGTCTTTATTTTCAACATACTGAATAAACATACTTAAACTATTTTTTCCAACTAAATAAAAGCTTAAATAAATTTCAATTTATATCTTCCGTTGAGCTCTATAATGTCTCTAACCTAAGCTCGCTCCGATGGACAATTCTTTGGTAGTGAATTGATCAGAGTGTCATAGTAACGACAGATAAAACGTCAAAAAGGTGCATTTTTTCTCATGAAATGCACTAAAAAATTATGTTAAATAATCTTTAAACATTGTAAAGACTTGTTTGTAAATAAGAAAAAATTTGTTTTTAAAAGTCATTTGATAAATAAAGGATAATTATTATGATAATACCATAAAAATGCATTAAAATCATATGGTGGCAATTTTGTATCCATCCGACCAACAACGTATAAACATTCAGCTGGCTTTTTAAAGGTTAATAAGATACACATGTCATAAATTTGTAATCTTCAAATTCATTCAGTTTTTTTTATTTGTTTTTCAATAAATATTTTTATTTCTATCTCATTTTTTTTTATCATTTCATAAAATAAAATTAATGTTTATTTGTCATTTTTTTCCTCCCTTTTTATGGTAAATAGGGGAAAAAATATTTGTTTCTCATAATTTATAAGAACACTTTTAATCTCATGAAGAATTTATTTTATTTATGAGAAAAGGGAAAGAAATGAGACAAAAAAGTTACAAAAATAAAAAAAAAAATATGAGTGACACTTGAGAAAAAAGAAAATTTTTGTGGTTAACTGTGCTTTTTTTGATACTTTTTGAAGTTTTTTTTTTGTATATCTTAAGGACTGTTGTATTTTTCCTTTTATTTTTAAAAGACTTATGAGTGGAAATGCTCAATTTTTTATTTTAAAAGGTCCCTGGTTGAGAGTTTCCTTTTTTTTGCTTGTTACATATTTCATGTTTCTTATCAACAAATAAAAAAAAAGGTTGACACGAAATTAGGGTCATTCAACCACTTATCGTGAGGCAACACTTGAAACCGTGAAATGTTTTGTATTTTTATTCCACCGAAATCAAAATGATTTTGTTTCATTTGAGTGTTAAGGTCAATTGATTAACGGATAGGATTCTATTTGTAATATGTAGAGGCACTTTAATTGTTTAGTCATATAACGAAAGGAGGTAACTCGACCCTTAAATGAAAATGTTATCTGAATACTTAAATATTGATAACGGTCTATCGTTTTAGAAATACAAAAATAAAATTTATCAGGTCGATATGAAACTGATAAGAAGAGTGATTTCATTTTAGTTCAATTTATAAACAGAAGTCTTTCAATTAAATACAAGTAACGACGCAGTTTTCCTTTAAAAAAGTAAATCAAAGTTAGAAAATATGAGTTTTCCTTTTGAAAAATATGGAATTCCGGTTTATAAACCCACGTACTTGCCTGGTTATCCACATCAACCTGATTTCTTTGGCGTTCCAAGAAATCCTCGTAATTATTTTATTCCAGAAATTCCTAGTAGTAGAAATTCAACTCGCCGAAGAACAGATAATTTCGATTTCAATTCATTCAGTTATTCACCACCTCCGCTAAATCCTCCTCAGATGCCATTTTTCTATCCAGCTACAACTGCAGCTCAACCAAATCAAAAACGCAATAAAAATAAAAAGAACACCAATAAAAATCGAGTCCCTCCTGACACATCACGTCCATCCAACTTCACACAAAACAAAAAGTCAACAACAATTCAAAATGCAAATAAAAAACCAGGCTCAACTTCAATTGAAACAACACCGAAAGTAGCAGATGATAAAAATAGCCAACACGAGTGTCCAATTTGTTGTGAAGAACTTTCAAATCGTTATCCTCAGGCATTACTTTGTGGACATGTTGTTTGTAAAACGTGTGTTGAAAATTAATGTTCAGCTACTCACCATATCAAATGTCCTTTTTGTTCCAAGACTTGTAACAAAACCGATGTCAGACCAATTTTTCTTTAAATTAACATGATTCATCACAAGGTTTCGCTTCTGTAATTTAATGTAATTTTAACTATGAAATTAAAAAAAAAAAATATATTTTAATCACAAAATTTTGGATCTAAAAACATAAGTTTCTTACTTTATATTCATTCCTTGCTACTCTTTCATTTTTTCTTGTATTATTAAATTTTACACTAAATTCGATTTATATTCAAATGGATTCAAATTCAATTTATTAAGACACACATGTGAGTTTTATATCCACAAAGTAACCCATTTCATATTTACTTTACTTTGACAGTATTCCAAAACACAAACGAATATATTACCATTAACTTACTTTTTGTGTGTTTTTACTACTGTGTAAGTGTGTGTGTGTGTGTGTTTTTGTGTGTGAAAAATTGAAAGATAAATAAATACATTTATTTATAAAAGATGAAGACAAAACACATCTGATCTCCATATAGATGACCTTTTTAAAATTATAATCACGTTGAGGTGTGCTTACATACAACCAAAAAAAAAGAAATTTTTTTTTTCCTTTTTTACGATATCTCATATATTACTGTATAAATTTTGGCGCCTCGATCACTCTTCATATAATCATTTCTCATGTGTAATTTATGTGCTTTGTGCTAACAGCAAGAGGGTGTGTGTGTGTGTAATTTTTTTTGTACTAACATTAAATATTCATGAATTTATTGAGAACTAGCACAAGGTGATTGCTTTTTAAAGAGTTGACAATATGTGTAATGTACATATTTTTTCTTAGTCCTTTAATGTTTGAAATTTTTTTGGGACTTTAAATTATTGTTAGCATTGAAGTTTTTGGACAGGAAATTAATTCTAATTTATTTTATTTTTGTTTGAAACATGTATGAAAATAATGTGAAAATTCATGAATTTTTATAAGAGAATCTCCGATGATAATTTAATGAAAAAAAAATTTGATGGCATGAGATTAGAAAATTGAAGAAACATATCACAAAGATCTATTTTTGATTTCAAATTTCAAATTTTTCACTGAAAATTATCTCGATTACGCTTTAAAAAGTTTGAATGTTGGTCGAAAACAGCTATCAAGTGAGTCTTTTCACTGTAAATGCAGCTTCACTTTTTCCAACTGGAAATAAAGTTCAAAAGCAATAAAATGTGATTTTTTTTTACAAAAAAAGCAGAAGAAAATATTGCAAACATTTGCGATTTTAAATGAATTTGTCACATTTTCTTCATGCATCGGTAGCAAAAATCAAGGATAATATTCAAAAATTTAAGGTTCAAGTCATGTTTTTCAACACGTTCATACAATTCATATAAAAATAATAATAAATAGCAGATTTGAATGCAGACTGAATATATTTTTTTCGGTCTGAAAGTTCTTGTTACTCATAAAAATAAGGATAAAATGAGGGTGTCCAATAAATTTTCCGAGATATTTTTAGTTTTTAACTTCAATTCAACCAAAATATCATCAAATTTATGTTCCAATGGGCATCCCATTACTTTTTCAAGTAAAATGGCCTATATTTCACCCCTTTTTTTGTTCAAATTGCTACTGATCATGACTACGATGTGTAAATTACTTTGGTTATGTTTGTCACATTCTTTTAACGCGTCACATAACTCTTTTTTTCTTTTGATTCTGCAGTAACATTGCTAAAAAAGCAACAAGAACATAAATTTGAGGTCAATGCTTGAGAAAATTGCGATAAATATTTACAATGGCACCATGGTTATGTCTTTTATTTTCTTTATCTCTATCGCATCTTCGTATATTGATTTTCGTTAAGTTAAAAAGAAAAATCAAACCACCACCCTTGAATAAACTCATCACAACAACAAAAAGTAATAAGAAAATATTGAAATTAAAATGAAATGAAAGAGACCAGATTGTTTTAATTATAAACCGTTAAACTAACTTTAAGTAATTTTCTTTGATGATTACGATCATGAAAGTAATTTGCTCAAGCGGAATAATGACCTGTGGCTCGCCCATGGCAACATTTGTGTCAAAGTTAATCATATTGTTAAGGTTACACAATGAAAAATATTACATTTTTTCTCCCCGTTCTTGTTACCACAATTTTTTTTTTCCTTTAATTTCACAAAGTAACGAGATGATGTCTGGAGTCGTTAAATGTCAAAACTGCAACACACAAATTATGTTATGTGCCCGCAAGGTAATCAATTTACGGGTTTCTTTTTTCCAGTAACAGAAGAAAAATTATCACAAAATTTCATCAAAAAATATGAAAATTCATATAATAATAAAAATGTCTCTTTAATACTAGCAACAGTTCACTATTTTATTTTTACGCCATGACATGAGATAAAAAAAAAATATTTTATTCTGAACACAACTTCAATTCAAATGTGGATTGTATGCGTTCTTAAATTTGTCTTGCTTTTATTTTATCTTATTTCCTTACACAATTATAGATGGACAGAATTATATTTACGTAAATGTACATTGAATGTGACAAATCCAATGAGATAAGCATTCATTATTGTTATTATTATTAGTAGTACTAGATGTCTTGTAACATGCTTTTTATTTTATTTTTTTGTGTATTTTTATTTGAAGATGTATTGAAGCAATAAAAATATAAATGCCCTATGATAAAGTAAGTGATCTACTAATGCAATGCGAGATGATAAATATCATAAAAAAGGAGGAAATAAGGACAAGGGAAAAAAATTGTGTAGGATTGGTTGTCTCGTTATAAAAAAAAGAGCCATTTGTCGTCTCTCTGAACAGAAAATGAACTATAAAAGTATTATTATTATGATGATTCAAGGAAAAAAAAGAAAAAAAATCTCCAATATTCGTTTGAATATCGTTTGATATGATAATGGTTCGTTGGTCTGCTTAAGGAAAATAAAAATACATAATGAACACACGAAAGAAAATCTCTTTTAATTCAATACAGATGAGAATCTGTGTGTGTGTGTGATTGTAACGTTCTTGTCGTCTATTTTTACATGCCTTTCGGGTATTCAAATTGCTCTTTAAATATGGCATTCATAAGTAACTATATTCAGATATCGGATATTTTCTTACATCACACACACACATTTTTATATTTGATAATACTTATAAGGTGAATCGATGCTCAAATTGACTACAAAAAAAGTGGATTTTTTTTGTTGTAAATAAATAAGAGGTGTCTTTTATCGGTCTATCTATTTGTGAAAAGTAGGTCATTAGGAAAAAAAAGATTCTATTATACTTCTATTACTTTAAATTGAGGCAGAAAAGGGATGAAATGTTATGTGAAAATGATTTGGAAGGAAATTTATGTAATAATTTAAGTAGATAACCATCCATCTCCATTATTTATATATTTTATCATTGATAAATGATAAGAAAATTAATCATGAGAAGAAAATCAATTTAAGATTGGGAATTAAACGAAAATTGAAATATTGACTGGACATTGTCCATTTAGCGAGTCACTGCGACTTTTTGGAATTAAATGCAATCAAATGCTGTTTTGAGTCAGAAGAGGCTTTTATGGGTCTTCTTCAGTTTTCTTGTATCACAAACTGCGTGGACAGAAAAGATTTTGGGAAATACCAGAACGGCCACAGCTTTTCAGTTTGTAAAAGTTCTTACCTTTCGAATCCCGATTTATAAATCTTAGTATTGGTCAGTTTTTATTTGAATTGCTGAATTGAATCATATCTCGAACAAAGCCCTCATTAAAAATGATTGTTTTTTGACCAAGTTTTGATACAAAAATGTAATAATAAAATTTTTTCAATTAAATATTTTTCATTTTAAATAATGATAGCTGTTCGATGGACGCAACAGTAAACAAAAATCATCCCTCTCGAAAATATCCCTATCGATAGTTATGAAATGAAAACAAAATATCATCCCTATCGATAATCATAAAAAATCAAAAAATTTTGATAAACAGGTACTTACTTTGATTTTTTTTTTAAATTTTAGTTGTAATTTATCACCATTATCCTTAAAATTTTTATCCTCTCACTAACAATGTTGGTTAGAACGTCAGTATTAATCTTGTTGTAATTTAATTTTAATACAAATATTTTTGTACATAAATTTAATCATTAATAATATTATTAATTAATTATTCTAATAATATATTTGCTTTGAAAACAAATACCACATTTAGGTTTTACTACAATACACTTCGTTTTCTTATAATTAAATTATAATTCAATTAGTTACACTTCAAAATCTTTCTCACAATTTACTTTTCGTAACATATACACTTTAATTAATGTTATAATTATTTATTTGAATTTTCATCACTTTTATCTGTTAAATTTGCTTAGTAATAAAATTTAAAATATCGTTTGAAGTAGATCTTAATTTTTCGTTAGCACATTTTTCCTTTTTTTTTATAATAACAATAAATAATGAGATGAAATTGCTCTTGTCTTGTTATAAATTTTATTTTTTATTTTCTTTTCATTATATTCGTGTCTCCCCATAACACAATGTTATGATTATTATAATCGCTATTATTAATATTACAGCAGCACTTAAAAATCTTCGTCATTATCATTCATTCATATATTATTCATTGTATCTCTCGTTTTTTTGTGTTATCCTCTTGATTTTATTTTAACAATACACAAAAAAAATACACTGATATATATTTTTTTATTGTATGACTTTTACCTTAACACTGTGAGTGAGAAATACACACAGAGTGCAGAAAAATTGATGATTAATTAAATTTTCTTACAATTAATCTCCGAGCACTAATCTCTCTTTATCCGTTTGTTTTCCCTTGAAATTATTAATCTCACATCCAAATTTTAAACGACGTTGTCCTTAAAATTGTTTATTTTTTAACAAAAACTTTATGATTTATACTTCATTCATCTCAATTGTTTATTTTGTATCACTTTCAATTTAACTTGAACAAATTTCTTGTACTATTATTCATTTTTTATGTATTTTGGGATGAAAATCACAAATTAAATTCAACTTTTCACGACATTTTATCTGGGTTTTATCTCAATTCAAGTTGGAAATTTTTAAATTTATTTCAAATTATTGATGTGAGATGAACTTATCTTTCAAGAAAATTGAATGAATTCTCTTTCTTTTATCAGATTTCACTTTTAAATGTATTCGAGGGAAGATAATTAGGTGCTAACTGATGCGCGCCTTGATGTAGACTGCTAGACGACACATATTTTTCCACTGAATCTGTTCCTTTCATATCATTTGAATGTGTGTGTATATGTTATTGCATAACTATCATGATGCTATGTGAAGTGTGTGTATGTTGAGGAAAATCCTTCGAAGTTACAGGGTGATACCCAATGAAGCTTTCATTCGTTTGAACATCAACAATATTTAGTTGAAGTCTTTTGATAATTTTTAATTTAATTTAAAATTTCACTCTAAAAAATTTAAAAAAAAATTAAGGATATTTACCATTTAACACCCTGTACAAAAATTTCCTTACACCAATACATTGAAAATATTTTGACATTTCCATACTTGCCATGCGTTGAATTTTCATTCATCTCAAGTAGAAAATCACATGTCTTTTTTGGTTTTCAATTCATATACAGTACAAATATTATCAGCTGTACGAAACAAACCGAAAAGACAGATTTTCGTTTAACGAAATTTTCCAACAGCAGCCTCCCTTGAAACATGTGATTTTTCCATGCATTCATTCTATGTTGGTAAGATAAAATGTAATGGAAATTGTTTCACGTTATATTCATATAAAAGTGTAACTTACCTATAGATGGAAAATGTTGTGATCTTATCATTCAATGTATTATGTGATTTATATGCAGTCATTCTAAAGTAGCATCAAAGCAAAGTGATATGATGTTATCTTTGATCGATTAAGGTTTTGATGGGAAATTAATGAAAAATTTTGATGACAGCTTACTGAGTTCATTATTTTCAAGTCCATTTGATACCCGCAAACTGAACGAGTGGTCGAAACACTTTAATTTGCTTAAATTAAAAATGAAATGTGATACAAATTTAACCAAGCAAAAAATCTTGGTTAGCGAATGAATCAGAAACTTTGTAATAAAGTACAAAAAAATTGAAATTTGACGATAATATTTGACTTTTGTTTACTCTTTATATAAAAAATTCAAGCAATAGTCCTTTGTATGACAAATTTATGACCATTTTTTACTTAAATAGTTATTTTTGATTTAAACAGTTAATGCGCTATTCAAACATGTTCACTTTAACATGTACAGATTCTGTATTACAAAAAAAAAGTGTCATAGGGTCACCAACTGTCAAATGCGTGATGTTTTGTTCGATGATTTTGCAAAGTCACTTGAAGTTTTTTTTTGAAGCGTAATCATCATTCTATAATAAAATTATTGCTGCATTTTATATTAATTCCCTCAATTCACGCATATACACACCTAAATTTTATAATATCTCGCGATTTACCTAATAAATTGAATATTGAAGCAAAATATTAATTCAAAATGATAATCACAGTGAAAAATCTGCAGCAACAAACCTTTCAAATAGAATTTGATCCATCGCTGACGGTAAGAAATGAAATTTATTTTTTTTACATATTGGCACATTGTTTCTTTTCTTCATCGTGATGCTTTCTTTTTTTTCATTGAACATCTTTCATCATTTTATTTTGGCAAATCTTGAAATTTTACGTGAATTTGGTGCATTGTTAAGATATTTGTTGAAATTAGTTCATGCGTTATTACGTATATTGATGAAAATGATGTCAATATTTGGTCAAAGTCATCAATTAGATTTTTTTTCACGAAAAAGAAATGTGTCATTTTTTTGAGGATTTGTATATAATTTTTTTTTTATGTTTACATTTTATCATAGGTGGCAAAACTAAAAGAAAAGATTGAAGCCGAACGCGGTAAAGATTATCCTGTGGCACAACAAAAACTTATTTATTCAGGTAAATTTCTATCTATAGCCGTATTTAAGTTTATCTGTGATTAAGATATTTTAATTATGGTCAATTTAAAATGATTTTATTTTTAAATGATTTGCGTTTTTTTTCTTTGTTCTTTTTTTGTGTCAACATACAGGTCTTATTTTGGATGATGAACGTACAGTCGAGTCATATAAAGTGGATGAAAAAAAATTTATTGTTATTATGATAACAAAACCAACAAAATCTGAGACCAGTGAATCCCCAGCTAAAACAGCCACAACAACAACAAGTGCTGGTAGTTCAACAGAAGCCAAAAAGGAGATTGAGAAAAAAGTCGAACAAAGTAGTCCGGCAAAAGTTGCTTCAAAGCCCGAAACACCAACAACCGAAGCAAAATCAACTGCTGACGAGTCAAGTGGAGGTGCTACAGGAACAACTCAAGCCGCAGGTACAGAAAGTGCATCAGATTCATCTGTAGCTAGAGCTGCCGAATCAGCACTATTACTTGGAGGAGATGAATATGAGACCACAATACTAAATATCATGGAAATGGGATACTCGAGGCCTGAAGTTGAGCGTGCATTGCGTGCTAGTTTCAATAATCCAGATCGTGCCGTTGAATATTTACTAACTGGTATCCCTGATTTCTTGGGAGCTGAACAAGCTGGAGAGCAAGGAGGTGCAGAAAGTGGTGATTTGGGTGGATTGGATGCTAGAGCTCCCAGATCAGAAGGTGGAGCTGGTAAGTTTTTATTATATTTTTAAATGAAAACTAGCTCAATGAAATTAACAAAAAAAAAACAGATCCGTTGGCATTTTTACGAAGTCAACCACAATTTCAACAAATGCGTGCCGTTATTCAACAAAATCCAGAACTTTTGAATGCTCTTTTGCAACAGGTAACATCATAAGTTTACGTTTCATGTCAAATTCTCCAATTTTTCTTTTAATAATTAAATAGATCGGTCAGACAAATCCTGCTTTGCTACGCTTAATTAGTGAGAATCAAGAAGCTTTTGTAAATATGTTGAATGAAGCACCAGAATCTGGTACCGCAGGCACAGGAGCAACTGGAGCTGCTGCCGTAGCTGAAGCTGCTGAAAATCTAGCGAATCCTCCCGAAGGTGGTCAACGTGAAGGTGTCATTGCAGTCACTCAACAAGATCGGGAAGCCATTGACCGGGTAACTTTTTTCGCCTTTTTGAACTAAAAACACATTTTAATTAAAAAATGTTTAAACAGCTCACCGCACTTGGATTTGATGAACAAATGGCGCTTCAAGCCTATTTTGCATGTGAGAAAAACGAAAATTTAGCTGCTAATTTCCTATTATCACAAAATTTTGACGATTAAAATGTATTTTCATATTATCTAAGATTTCTGTACTCTATTTAATTTAAGAAAAACCTTAAAATTTTGAGAAAAAATACACCAAACACAGAAATTATATAAAAATGGACTTAAAATAGAAGTAAATTTTTTTTTTTAAATTTTATTTGATTTGAATTTCATTAACCACAAAAAAATGAACATTAGAAATATTTAGAGACATTAAAAATTAATCTTTTGGCATTAAAATTATTCAAAAAAAAAAAAAAATAACCCACAACATAAATCATATTTAAACAATTAAACATTAGACCAAAATTGAAATGACTCTAATCAATAAAAAAAATATAAAATATAACTGAAAATATTCAAGAAAATGGCTTGAAATACAAATTTTCTCCTTTTATTGATATTTTGTCAATATTTTGATTTTTTGTTTTTAAATGTTAAATTTTGAATAAAAAATTAAAAATATTTTACACTGAAGACTCTCATTTTAAAAAAAATACGTTAAGATTTGTAAGTTTTTCACCATTTTCAAGGCTTTTTTGTAATAAAATTCAAAAAAATGAAATAAAAAATGCTGTAAAACAATTTGATTTTTGTGTAAATTATCCTAAGAAACATAAAAAATGATAATTATAACTACTTATTGAAGTAAAATTGAAATAAAATTGATATCAAGGGATGATGAAGTTTAATAAAAATTGTATATTATTCAGCAATATGATAAAATAACTAAATAAAATAAAATTTGAAAGAAATTCTGTCACAATGTGATTTTTTTTCATTTTAAATTTTAAATCAAAGTTCTTTCCATTTCCATGAATTTGGTTCTGGATTTCAGTTCTCTCATACAAAAATACATACGAATAAAATGAGAAAGAGAGAGCGAAAATTTTTTTTGACATTTAAATGTCATTTCATACTTTGTTATTGTTTACATTTCATTTCATATCACAACAAAAATGGATGTTGCAAGTACAAGTGAGCACAAGAAAAAGCATAAAAAACACAAGAAATTAAAGAAATCCGATAAAAAACGGAAAAGGAAGCGATCACATTCAAGTTCGAGTGATTCGAGTTCAAGTGATGACGGGAAACGGTCAAAAAAGCATCATAATAAGAAGAAGAAGTCAAAAAAAAGTCATAAGGAAGAAAAATTGAAGAAAAAAGTTCCTGATAATAAACTAAATGAAAGGAAATCAGATTCAGATCAAGATTATGGGATTCCACTTGATTTGATGAACACAAAAGCGAAAGCACCGGAAAGCAAGGAGGAGTATGAGAAACGCCAAAGTCAGATAAGGAAGGTGTATAGCGTTGCCAGATGTACACTATTTTAGTGTATTTTACACTATTTCAGAACGATTGAACTAAAAAATATTTGTACACTATTTCAGCTTTCAAATGTTCAAAAAATGTAAATAATTTTAATAAATTTTTCTTCTGAATTTATTTCGAATGATGATTTAACTATACATGCTGTTGTTTGCTGGGGAAAATATTGCTTAAAGGGATTTTAATTTTTAATTCTTGCTATCTAGGTTTATTTATATTTAAACGTCATTTTTGGGTGTAACAAATTATTGATTCTTAATTTAATGAAATTTTTGATTTGAGGTAAAATTAGATGAAACAATGGCGACTAATAAAAAAAAGATAACTAATTACTTTAATGGTAAGTTAAATAATATTAAAAAAAAAGAAAACTGACTGAATAATGTTGTTTTTAAAAACTTAGCACAAAGTACACAAAGTGATAATGATTCACCAACTCCGGTCACGAAAGTATCATCAAAAAAAAATATTGAAGTCAAACAAAAACAAAGGAATTATATGTTTAAAGAAGAGTGGCTTGAAATGCCAGATTTCAAACCATGGTTGGTCAAACAACCAACAAATGACAAAGAAAATCCAATTAAAGCTTATTGCAGGTTTTGTTTATGTTCTTTTTCCATCAAATCAAATGGATTAAATCAAATCAAACAACATGCATCAACTGACAAACATTTAAAAATTGAAGCACAAAGACCAAAAACCGACGGAGTACCTTTTGATGAAAAACAAATCAATTTGAATCAAAAAAGAGCCTTGTGTGAGGCTACTTTAGTTTTTCACAATGTCAAACATAACCAATCGTACTTATCAATGGACTGTCTTGTGAAAGTTTTAAAAACGGTTGCGGATGATTCGAAAACTATTAATGCAATTTTATTAGGCCGTACCAAAGCACGCATGATTTGCAAGAATGTTCTTGCACCATTGACAGTCAAAGATCTAATTGGCAATTTAGGTGAAAATCCATATTCATTAGGAACTGATGCATCAAATAAAGGAGCTGCAAAGTACTGGCCGGTGGTCATTAGATATTTTGATTTAAATAAAGGAACGAAACATGGAGTGTTACGATTCTTTCAGGATCATAATGAAAATTCAGAAACGATCAGCACAAATTTAATTGACACAATTGAGACTTATAAATTGCAAAATAATAGAATGATGAGTTACAACGGTGACAATGCTCCAGTAAATTTTGGTGTTAATAAGTCAGTTTACGTCCATTTGCAGAATTATTTCAAATCAACACAGAAACCCATTTTCAAAGGAAATTGTTATGCACACATATTGCATAATGCGTGTAAAAATGGTATCAAGTTGATGACATATGATGTTGAAACTTTTGTTTTGTCAACTGTAAGTGAATTCAAAAATTATTCAGGGGCAACTGCTGAGTTAAGAAAATTTTGTGAAGATTTCGATGTAGAGAATACATCTTTAGTAAAACATATATCTGTTAGATTCCTCTCATTAGGATACTCATTAGAGAAAATTCTAAAAATGTGGCAACCAATCAAAAGTTACTTCTTGTCACAAGGAAAAGATAACGTCAAAACAATAATTTGGAAATTCCTTGGTGATGATGAGAGCTCAGTTGACACAAGCACAGTAGGTGAAGCATTTTTATACTTTGTTCACAGTATCAGTTCCTTAATAAATAAGGCAATATTATATGTTGAAGGTGATTCTGTGGAGATTTCAGAAATTTATGATACTTTTGATAGTTTGAGAAAAGAATTCATTGATAGAAAAAGTAAAAAATTTTTTGGAATGGAAACGCGAAAAGTTTTAAAGGAATTAACTCCTTATGAATCTAACAAATTTACAAAAGAGGCCCTACAGATTTATGAAAAAATAATCGATTATTTAAATAAATGGTTCCCATTTGAAAAAAATGGTTTATTGTTCTTAGCAGGACAAGTTAATATGCAAAAAGAAATCGAATTCAGTGAATTGATCAAATTAGCAGAATTACTAAGCGTTGATATAGGTACTTTATCTTTGAATTTTTCCAATATCTTTCGAGGTTTAATTGTTTAATCTTTCTTACAGATGATGATCTTCTCTCTGAAATTCGTTTTTTCAACTCAAAAAGAAGTGAATTCAGTACGGAAAATATTTCACTTAGTAAAAAATGGAGTAAGTTTTTGAAAAACGTCCCTTCTCCCAATTTACAACGCCTTATTCAACATTTATTTACAATTCCTCCAAATAATTGTTATTGTGAAAGAATTTTTTCATCAATGAATCGACTCATCACTGATGATAGAAATAAATTGTCTGACAAAGCTATTGAGGCAGAACTGCTTTTAAAATTTAATTTTGAAACAACAGATGAACTTCATATGGAAAATCAATGCTTGAATTTTTTTAATTATATTCAAAATAGACCAGACTTTAAAACTATTGTAAAAGATATATTATCAAACTCTAAATATGATGATAATTTAGAAAAATAAATGATATTAATTAATCAATTTTTTTTTTTAATTCAACTCTTAATTTTGTGCTTATACACTATTTTGACTCCAAAATAGTGTACATTTACACTTTTTCTAGCCGACCGACCTGGCAACATTAAAGGTGTATGACGAGGAGACCGGTCGACATCGGTTAATCAAGGGCGATGGAGAAGTAATTGAAGAAATTGTGAGTAAGAAGGCACACGAAATGATTAACAAATCGGCGACGAGGGCTGATGGCAGTACGTTTCAAAATCGATTAGGGTTAAAAGACTAGGAATTTTACATGAAATGATCTCTGTACTTATACTACCATTAAATTTTCTTTAAAGGCATTAAATTTCATACTTACCAAATTTTTTAATGTAAATTGAATCCATTGAAAGTTCATTAAAGTCGCGAATTCTCAAGTCAATTTGATGATTTCTATTTTTGAATCACATAAGGGCCGGGACAAGACCAATTCCGGACCTGGTAGGTTCAGTGATGGATGTCCACACAATTTTCCTCTCTCAATTTATCCGTGTATACGTTTATATGGATATGTATGTGCTGTGTGTACTTGTACGACATTTCTCTCTTTCAACAGAACTGACTCATGACCGAAAATGCGTTTTCTGATTGGAATTCTGTTCAATCCTCTTTCATTCTGTAAAGTTTGCTTGTCGAATTCAGATCGTTATTAACTCGTATTTTGTGTATCGTGTCTCATATAAACATACATATAAAAATAACATTACAAAAGCACCATATAAAAGTGGAAGAAGGAAAAAAAATTTTTTTCTTCATTGTCCGGATTGGAGCTAAAATCCACAAAATTATCAATTAAAAATAAACTAAAAGTGATTTTAATTCAATGTAAGTGAAATTTCATTAATTTCTTAGTGGATTTAAGTTAAAATTTCATTTATAAAACGACTAATTGACTTGAAATTGCATTGCTTTAAAAACGAAAAGAAATATACAAAAAAAAAAGAATGAAATAAAATAAAATCAGCTACGTATACTCACATTCTTTGTGAAAGAATTTTTTTTTACTTTTATTTCTACATGCACACACACATTTTATCATACATCTGAAATTGAATCGCAAAAATAATGTGAGATTATGCTTTTTGAAGTTACGGGATTACAATTACAGTTAAAATATTTTGATTTGAACTGAATTTCAATAATGGAGCATTGAAGTGGTAGAGGTGCAAGTGCGTTATTGTCAAAATAAATAAATAACGGGGCCGATGCGAATTCTTTAAAATTGGATGACGATGCGAGGAAAATCTATTTTCAGAACACAAATTAGCTGTGTATTTGTGCAGACTTTCAAAATGAATAATAAAAATTTTCACATCACCTTCCTATGATTGTGAAAAAAATACCTGAAAAATTTCAGTACACGAGTAAAATTTATCATTTATTTTTCTGGATAAAATGAAAATTTTCAACAATTTCTTGTGTATTTTCGGTACATTTTTTTTTTGAATTGAAGTGCGCAATCAAAACAAAAAAAAAATTTCTCGGAAAATGTGTGATAAAATAATAATAATAATAAATTAGTGAGAATCATCATAATAATAAATTTCATGCAAATGTGGAAAAATTTGAATTGTGTGGGAAAAATTAAGTGACATGTTAAAAAATTTCATGTATGTTGAAATGTAACCGGTACAAAAATTTTCTATCAATTCATAACATTTAATATTGATTAATGGGATGAAAAATTTGGTTTTAAATGAAATGTTTGTTTTTCTCTGGTTGTTTTTGTATGGGTATGCAAATTTTTCAATCAATTTCAGATACACGCTTAAATAATATTTTTTTTATAAATTAATACAGAATTTTATTATAATGAAATGGAAAAAAATGGAATTTTACCAGGTATTATGAGATTTTCAATGAAAATGAGCGCTTTTGGAAGCGGTTTGTCCGTCCATTTGGTTGCTTTGATAAAATGTCATCTGTCAACTGTCTCAGAAGGGTAACTTTTAACCATTCTTCACTCAAGCTATAACAATTTGAAAAGGGAATTGAGAATGCACTTTTCACAGTCACTTAACAGCACACTCCCAATATTTATTTTTGTTTGAATTATTACTTTTGCAATAATAAAATACACATGCTCCAGCTGTAACAGGCGCGTTAAATGCATACAAATGAATTTTCAAATAGAATCCGTAACATTTAACTTATTCTCATAAGTGCATTACCAGATTTCCATCAAATATGTTACTTATTGAATTGAATTCAAATGCTATTCAAGCAAAAAATGTGTAACGGACACCTGGAAATTGCATGTACTTCAGATATTTTTCTATCAATGCATACATGAAATGAAAATAAATAAATTTGAAACAAGTTAGTGTAGAATAAAATGAAATAAAATCAATATAAAGGGAATAATAAATAAATAAAAATGTTTTTTCTCCTGATAAATGAAATTTGTACAGTAAAAAACCAGAACAACACGGATTCAAGTGTTTGTAATGAATTTATATGCAATTTATTGTATACATTTTTACCTTGTTTCTTTTTATTTATTTTTTTTTAAATTAATAGAGTACTTTAAAATGTTACAAGTTTTTTAAAAAAAAATATTTTTTATTTGATATTAAATAAGAATATGAAAATAAAACAAGAATTGAACTTCAAAAGTGAGTTTCATAACAAGTATTTAAAGTTATTGAAGAGTACTTTAAATGAGAGTAAAAAATATGAAAAAATGATAAAAAATAAACAAGAAATATGGGAACGAAAATTCTGAATCAGATTCAGCAAACAGAAATTCTTAACCCTTCCTTTCATATTTGGGAAGAGTTCATGATCAAATTTCGAAAGTCAAATTTTGTCACTCACCTGAAAGTGGTCAGACGACTTCAGAAGTGTTAGAAACTGCTGTCTTGACATATGAAAGTCAAAATATTGGCAAGCCCTTTTCCTTCATCATATTGGACAGTGGTGACAGATTTTTAACGTCACACCATGTCTCAGCCAGTGACCTGGACACTGGAAACAGAGCTGACTTAAAGACTTCCGGCAATTTCCTTATTCTCATTCTAGCTAAACACATTAATTGCCACTCTGTGGCCCTCGAATCGTCTGAAATCTGACATCAAAAGTCATTTCGATGAATCATATCGACTTATGTTCCTTCACTGAACCACTCGCACAGGAAGGGTTAATATTCATATTTTTCTTCACTCATAAATAAAACTTCAATGTAATACTAAACTATTTCAATTACACAACAAATAAAAAAATCAATAAAACAATTATCTAAAATTTCATGGTTTATTGACCGTGATTCAAACAAAAAATTCCATAAAATAAAAAAATACATGCATACAATTGATACAAATATGTCGGAACGTTACTGAACCATAAACTAATAAAAAAATTACTATAGTCGGCATTATTATTATTGCTATTAGAAGAAGAAAAAAAAATTACAATACAAATTTTACACTGTATATTTTTATTTTGTTTTTTGTATTTATAAGATGAGCTACCATACCCATTCTCATAGACACTAGAGGTTGAGGTTATTGTCGCGGCACATATTATAAAAGTCTGTCTTTTAATGAAAAAAAAAATAAAAATAGTACTACAAATAGTGAAATATAATAATAATAATAGTAAAAAAATTATAACAATGATAATAATAGTGATGATCATTACGATGAGAAATTCAAAGCACTCTTCGCCGAGTCTTTTCATCATTCATTCATTTTCGTTCTCGATTTGATTCAGTTTAACAGTAACAGTAAAATTCTTGTTCATACTTTGAATGAATTCAATTCAAAAAATTCTTGCAAATATTTTTTTCCTGTTCCCTGATTCCCATGTATTTAAAGGCAAAACAATAACATTCGACGTGAAATTAATTGCGAGCATTAAATGAACGGGTACCTAATCCAATTATTTAAAATTTTCTACAGTCAATTTTTTTCCCGGTACAATTTTTTTGTAATAGTTGTTTTTTTTTTAGTATTTAACTATTGAACAATTTTGACCTTTTATAGTTAAATGTCTTTAATTCTGAATCGCTACAAGAGAAAGAGCACGCTTATTTTCATTTAATTTTTTTTTCAAGTGATTTAGTGTGATTTTTTTTTCTTTTTTGGAATTTTATTGTAAATTTCATTATTAAAATGAAAGTAATACAATTTTTTTTTCAAATACCACCATTATATCATGATGACGATGAATAATGAAGATGGTATTGGCATTCAGTGTGTGTGTGTGTCTGTGTGAATGTAAGAATCTAAGTCAAAGTTCAACTGAAACTCGATACAATGCTCACATTTGCAAAATATTTCACCGTTTTTTTTGTATTTTTTCTTACTCTCATTAATTTTTTTATGATTTTTTTTTCATTGAACTTAAGTTTAAGTGTATGTTTAAATTTAATGAGTAAATGTGTTCAATGAATTCGAAATCATCGCACGGTGGTCAAAAAACAATCAATTTGACGTTCAAAATGACGTTCAACATGCAAATGGTATTGAATTGAACTGGACATTGAATCATACGCCTTGAAATTCAAGGTCAAATACTGAGAAATTGAAACTTGACATATTTTGGATCACATTTTTGTCTGTTCGGGCCACTGTGCGTCGTTACCTTGGCCGGTATTTTAAGTTTTGTTTTGCAATTTAAACGAAAGTTAATGAGAAAAGAAATTTCATGTTTTTTTTGAATGAGCGTAAATTAAGATTTTAATCTTTCCTTTGAATAAGAGGAGGATCTAGATCGAAATCATCATCATCACACTCACTTTAAATGAATCAATTAACTTCAACTTATCAATTAAATTCTCTTTCATTCCCATATTCATTTCATTTTAATATATCTTCACTCAAAAATCACCGCCTTGCATGTAATTTCCATTTTTAAAACAACTCAATTCACAAAATCAATCAGAATCAGAGCGCATTCACCTTGTAAGATTCACCGCTATAAAAATTTCATCTCCAGGCACTTTTCAATTAAGTCTACGCCATCGGCAATTTACAATACATTTTATTTTCATTTTATTTCATGATCTCTGATTAAACATGCAAATTCTATTTATTTTGTCAGTCAGCAGTTAACTTCATTTTTTTTAATGTATGGATGTATGGGAGTGAGTGCTCGCAGTATGAAATGAAATGAAATAAGACCGGGAGAAATAAAAAAATACTAATAATAACAACAATAATAATAAACAAATGCGTACGCAAATGTATTAGAAGAAAAAATAAAGAAATTTTGCAAGAACAACAACATAAAATGTAATAATAAATGTAAAAAAAAACAAGAAAATTCCGTTGAATTCATTGAGCTACATAAATTTATTTACATTAACATACACCCATGCACACACACACACACACAGCGCAATTTAATTGTTATTTTAGTTACATTTTACAGAACTCTCATTAATTTTACTTCTCTTTACATATCAAATTGCACTATTTATAAAAATAAATTGTACTGAAATGATATTTATTGGTTCAATTTCCTATGAAGTATGTACTTTACTCGATTTTTTTCGATTCCTTTTAATCTATTCTTTTCATTTTTTATTTACACACATGTGTGTGTGCGCTTATAATGATATTAAATTAGAATGATTAATCGATTTTCACTTCATTTATTGATTTCTTTTATGTGTGTGTGTGTGTGTATGTGTGTGTTACATTCAAAGTCATTTATATTGATATCATTGTTAGGATTATACATTTTTCATTTAAAAGTCATGTGATATGTTGATATACTACAAGAAAAGGTTAAATTGTTGATGAAATTTGATATTTTTTTTCTCTTGTTGATCCTCTTTTGTCAAGGAAATTAGGGTTTTATGTGTATGTATGTGTGTGTGTGGGTGGATGTAACTTAATTTCATTAAAATTATACGTCATTTATGTGCTTAATTTATTATTAGTTAAGGTCTAATTTAATGCTCATAATCGTGTGTGTGAGTGTGTATGTTAGTGTATGCATGGAAAATGTAAAAAATCAAAGAGTTTCATCATGATAAATTAAATTTTTCATATCAAATAAATTTAAATTTAAAATAAAAACAATTCATTTATTTCCCGATTCCATTTCAAAGTGTTAAAATAGATGTAATTATAAATCGACTGGCAGTACCGTCATCATATCACACACAATCTAAAAGCATTCTTTCATTTTATTATTAGTATTACTGGTTGCGATTATTAATGATATGAATGAAGGTAAAATTGCAAAATACGATTATTGTATAGGAGAAGGAGAGAGAGAAAAAAAAGTAAAGAAAATTAATGTACTTTGAGCAATTATCGTTCTAGTTGTAAAATGAAGCCATAAATGTGGGTGATTAAAATCATAAATTTTCACTTCTTTACTTTTGCATGTCTAAGATTTTGCGGGAATGGTGAAGGGCAGTGAGTAATGATGATTTTTGATTTTCTTTAATTCAACTCTTCAATTTCTGTAGCTTTGTGCTCTCATCCCAAAACCAGTGAGCAAGTGCGACATCAGTGGGTTCAATGAAACACTGAAAATTGTTAAAAAATCATAAAAAACCCTCGTGAAATTCCAAAACTTCACTGGTTTTGGCTTAAAAGTGAGTGAGGAGGGTTTTCGAGATAAGTACAGAAATTTCTCATTATCACAATCCTCGATACCCCTTTTAGTACTGAAACATTTATTTTACTATCAATATTACTTCGTTTCTTTGCTGTATCATACTGTGAAATGCGAATACAAAAGATAAACAATAATAAATGGTTCATGGTGATTTTATTGGTGAACGACCGTAGAAAACTTACATTTACATTTACTTGAAACATAAACCAAGGAGATTACTTTTTGTTTTGTGATTTTTCTTAATTGGAAGGAAAAATTTTGTTTGTTTTTCGATTAAAAATCATTTCCTTAAAAAAAACATTGATGTGATGGCACCTTTAATTGAGTTTTGCTGGGGACTCACTGGATGTATTTCAAGGAACGTATTTTTTTTGTTGTCATACATACCAAATTTTGACATTTAACTGTAAATTTTAAATGAAAACGAAGCTTTATATTTGATGAGGGTACAATTACGTTTTGTGTCTATTTCTATGGAAGTCCCAAGATGATGAATTTAAATGAAAAATGGTGAGTTCAATTAAAATTTAGGGAAAGAAAAAGAATTAAGAGTAATTAAAATTGGTGGTCTTCATTCCACTTCTCTCAATCAGGGGTATCTTAGAGAAACTTTCATTTAAGTGTATATTGAGACGAAATTTGAAGCACTTTCATGACAAATTTTATGCAATTTCAAGATCATTTTTCATGTAATTTTAATTTCAAAACGCCTCTGAACACTTTTCTGTACTCTTCAAGCTACATTTCTGAGAATTTCTTAATTGAATGCCCAAAACTCTATTAAAATAAAAAAAATACTGAAAAATTTCATGTGAAATAGCAGAATACCTACAATTTAGGAGAAGGACACAACCAAATTAACTCAATTTCCTTTTTATTTCTTACTTTATTTTATATTTCTTGACATATTAAGAGACATTTTAAGATGAGAACCATAACACACTTGAACAGACATCACTTTCGATCAAAATAAGATTTACTTTTATTTTATTTTTTTTTATTATTTTATTGTTTGTGTTTTTTTTTGCACATTTTCTGTAAATTTTTTTATTTAATCTTCAATGACATAATGACATTACATTCCGTGATTCCATTTAAGCATTTCACTTTTTATGTTTTTTACTTACAACTGTAATATTATGTCAAGTACTTTTTTTTGCTTTGTAACCACAAAGCCTCTTATATGAATTCTTCTAAACTTTTTGATGATTATTTGAAGTGTAAAGTGCTTTTTTTTTGTACCGCTTTTAAATTTTTTTACAATTTTTTGTATTTTTTTACTATGAAATACATTGGACAAGGCAACATTTTTTATATTCCAGTCAAGTACTGAACGTTATGTGAAAAATACGTAAAAATAAGTGACAGAAAGGGTAGGTTAAAGTTATTTTTAGCTGACATTAAATGCGTAGATGGGCTTAACGAGAAAAGTCATGAATGGAAATAGAATTTATTTGGATTTTGTGAAGGCGGTGAGAAAATGAAAATGATTCACTTGGATTGACTTTCATTGAAATGAATTCCAAAATCTTTGAAAATAGTCCAGTAAATTTATTTTAATTTTTAATACGCAAAATGAGATCGATTTTACTTTTCTCGGAACTTGGGTCATTAAAAACCCATTCCAAGAAACTTTTAAATCTATTTTAATATTCATACTTTGTTATAATTCAAAATTAATGAAAACAAAATATCATTTCCTTTTAATTTTGCCAACAAACCTCAATTACCTTTTTTCACATACAGTTATATATTGCACACCTTTTTTTACTCATCATTAGTCTTTAAATTATGTATTTATAGCATTTTGTTTCGACGTAACGTCTTTAAATAAAGTACAAAAACATCAAAATCACATATTTCACCGTGTATGTGTGCAATGTGCAAATGTGTAAAAAAAAATATTTATATAAAATGCAAAGCAAAAGATGTATCATCACAGATAAAATATTCTAAAAATAAAATTTACAACACGTAACATTTATTTAGTGGACTACCACTTTTTTCTCAACTCATATTCACATGTGAGTAGCAGGAGTAGCAGCAGCAGCAGTAGAAGCAATGAAAATGTTTATAAACTATTAACGTGAAAAATTTACCGTGAGTTGTGTGAGTCCATTTACGTTTTTTTTTGTATTTAAGTGTGAGTATGTGTGAAAAACAACAACAGAAAAGAACGAACTAGAATGAAATGAAATGAAGAGAAACGACCGGTATTTTAAGTGTATTGCTGTCTTTATGGGTTTAAGTGTGTGTGTGTGTGTGTATTTGCATACACGTAAAATCATGTAAAAAGAAAAAAAAATAAAGGTAAGGTTTTTATAATGAAATGAAATGAAAAAATAAAAGAAAACCACACACATATTTCTACTATAAATAAAATTGGACTCATATTGTACGTCTTAAAATTGAATTCAGATAAAAAAAAACACAGTTTTTGCCTGGTGTGTGAGTAGATGATGATGATTGTGTTGATAATAATGTGATGAATTCATCGTCATGTTATGTTATGTTACGTTAGAATACGATTCGTCATGCATTCATGCAAAAAAAAATGTTTCTAATCTTACAAAACATAAAAAAAAACTAACATTGAATCGTATCAGGTGAATTTCCAAATTTAATGGTGAGAGACAGCTTAAAATTTCACATGAATTGGTTTGGACATCAAATGAGCATATGTATGTTTGTGTGTTGTGTGGTCAGAAAGCGTTAAATCATTAAATCTGATCATGAAAAGAAAGGAATTGGCAACTATAAGTGTTTTTAGTAACGCTTTATTACCATTTCTGAAAATAAATCAGACAGAAAATATTTAATTAGACTCTTATTTAACAAATATTTACTCTAATTTCAATCTCAAGTTATCTGAAAAACAAAAAAAAAATAAAAAAATAATAAAAACAATTACAAGGAAATTTCATTTGATGAAATTTTAAATTAAATACCAAAATGAGTAGATATAAAAAAAAAGAGAGAAAGAGCATACGTTTGACTTCTTTGTTTTTTAAAAACAAGTGTCAACAGAAAAATTACCATGAACTCTGAAACGTGATGAACCTTTATTTTGTTTTATAACAACCCACATTTAAATTTTTTGTATCTTCAAGGTAATATAATGCCTTTTCTTTAATTTTCCATGAATTTGTGAATTTTACTCCCACACTAAAATTTTAATATTTGAAATGTAATCAGAAATTTTCACAGAAAGTGCATTTCCGATATCGATCTTCATTGATTATTATGGTCTTTGGTGTCTGGCCTTTTTATCTTGAAAGTATTTTTAAGACAATTCATTATTAATTGAGACATTTTAGTGCACTGTTTTCCATAGATATCGTAACAGGTAACGAAGTGAATTAACCTGATTAACTATTCTCTTTATTTTTTTACACACGAGTTCTAGTAGGATGATGATCAAAACAAAATTTAATGTAACACAACGTGACACAGACTCTGTATTTTTTTTCATTTAAAATAATTATTATTCTCTGTTCTGTCCTATTTAAACAGAGATACTAAATGCCTTTTAAAGAATAGATGTCACGAACAGAAATTCATACTTGCTTACTTTTCATAATTAAACTCGTGTTTTGTTTTTTTTTTTATATAAAAAGTACCTAAGCTTTGAATTTTGAGACATAAAAAAATGAAGAATAACCATTTATGTTGAGACAATACTGTATTAACTTGAGTGAATGTCTAGCCTAAGGATGAGTTCCAATGTAAACATTGTTGATGGAAAATTAAAGTGACATTTAGCATTAAAATGATGTTTTCAAACGGAAAATTTTGATGAATGTGACCTACAGATTACATTTAAATGATTATATTTTTAAAATTATGCACTCTTTAAAGTAAACCAGCAGAAGTCCAAGGCGAAACCTTTTACCCCCTAATGACAAGTCAAGCTACAATTTTACCTTGAATCTATACTTTAAGCGTCACCCTTACCAACATAGGTCATAGTTCTTTAAAATTTTCCTTTTCAATTTATCAAAATTCAAATTAATTATTAAATTTATGACCTAACATGAATCCAATTCTCTCATATCTAAATATTTGTTTAGCAAATATTTTCTTCATACACTTATACGTCACATCAATTCCACATGAACTACACATGGATCAATAAAATTAATTGTTGTGAAATAAATGAAATGCAAACAAGGCAAACATTTTGATAATGGTTCATTTTAATAATAATAATTATTATTATCCTGTAAATTTAGCAGAAAACAGACATTTATTTTCATTAAATGTCATAATTTAAGTTTGAATTTTCTCTCTCACAGTCACTCTCTGAAGTTTTAATATTCCACATTAATTTTTCATAATTACTAAACATTTATCAGAAAATACATACATTGAAGAGACGTGACATACATTATTTTACATATTATTATTATGATGTTCAGGGTTTAACGTCTCTGTGAAACAGATCGATAACACCTGTGAAGTGTTTTGTTCATTTGTTAAAATGAAGGCAAAAGAAAAATATTCACTTGAACATTTTTTCATATGAAGCATAAAAAGTCCTTTCTAATTCATTAATATTATCATAAATAAAGCAGTATCTTATGAAAGAGCTTACCGCTTATCGTTAAGTAGGTTAAAAAGCCATTCATCTAGAAAATGAGAAAATTATGATAGAAAATGAGAGATTTTCAAAGTCCGGTCACATCCATTAGCAAAAAATGTAGGTTAATTCGATATTAAACAATAAAATGTTTCATTATTAAATTTATTATTAATGATGTGTTGGCTTAGAGAGATTTTCTACCTCATTTGAGAGTTGATGTAAAAAAAAAGATTACAAAAAAATTATAATTAAATTGACCATTTCTCATAAAAAATCATGACACATGTCAAAAAAGTATGTTTATGTTTTCAAATTTATTTTCAACTTTTTCTTTTTTTCAAATTAATTAAATTGAAAAAAAACCTTTTAAGAAAATTATTTATTTTTATATACATCACATGAAACACGGAAGAAAATTCGATTCGAGGACATTTAAATTGATTTTTTTTTCTTTTCAATTACAGTGAAAATTGTGTTCTATTTTCAATAAATATCAAAGTGTGTTATGATGTGAGGTGAATTATGTTGGTTTTTAAAACAATATTTCACAATAAAACATAAAATTCTTTTATGATTGATGCGCATAAGCAAAAATTGTCACATTGTATACAGGTAGAGGTAAAAAAAGAGCAGTGAAAAAATAAAAATTAAATTAAGAGGAATGTGGTCTCTTGTCTGTCATAAATTTAATTAAATTTCTGGTTTCTAAAATGTTTGAAAAAAATTTGTGATTTATGTTTTGAATTTCATTTAAGTGAAATTGTTTTATGAAATCAATGAACATAAAAATGTTATTTTGCCTAGGTTGAAAACAATAATGATAAATAATAATTGTGATTAAATTATTTGACATTGATAACACGTCTCACACTAAAATCAACCAAACTAACTACTGATCATCAACTGAATCACTTGTTTATCCATTTTATTTACCATCATATCTCACATAATTCACGAGACGTGCATGAACATTTTCAATTACTAATTTTCATCACACACAGCACACATGACTCATACTCATCAAATTATCACACAAATTTAAGCTGGTTTTTATATCATTTTCGACAGAAAAAGGCACGTTCATGATAGAAAATAATTAACTTAATTCTTTTATTATATATAGTAAATGACATTAGCATGTGTGTTCCTGACATGATCCGGTGTGTGTTGACCATTTATTTTTTTTTTGGAAACACAGCAAAAAAAAGTACATGAAATTTAATTGAGATGACGATAAAAAAATTTGGAAGCTGTGTTCTTCTTTTTACAAGTTTTATATTGTATTCGCTTTTTTCCTTTGAACCTCTGTAGCGTCCGAACGGTTCATCTGAGACCAAAAATATGTTCTAGACTTATGTTCGTATTCACCTTGGGAGTGTTTATGGATCAAAAAAATATAGGGTGTCCATACAAAAAAATAGGATGACCAGGTGGAAAATTCCAAAATTTTCCGGGAAAATGGAAAATTTTCATGCCAAAATTTTCTTCTCATAATTCTGAACAACTTTGCCCAAGAAACCCTATATCTAAATCGTACAGGAAAAATTTTTCTCATGCAACACAAATTTTCATTCACATCACATTCATCTCTTAAAGGAATGTGCTTTATGTATTGCTTGATTTTGAGTGTTAGAAATCGTATTCAACACTCAAAAATAAAAAATAAAAATCACAGTCCAAAATCTAATGAGATGAAGTAAGAGAAGTTTATCAACTTCAAAAATACAAGTTTTCGAAATGTGAACACAAAAACATAAAACAAGCGAAAAAATTAAAATCTGAAACTTGTACAATTTTTGTTCTGATCAAACCATAAAAGATTTTAGCTTTTATATCACTGCCATTATAAAAAATTGTACAAGTTTCAGATTTTAATTTTTTCGCTTGTTTTATGTTTTTGTGTTCACATTTCGAAAACTTGTATTTTTGAAGTTGATAAACTTCTCTTACTTCATCTCATTAGATTTTGGACTGTGATTTTTTTTTGTGTTTATTTCATAGATCACACTTGAATTAGAAAATAAAAAATAATTTTTATTATGTAAGTGACTGCTCCAATTAGAATCGAGTTTACAACTCAATTAAATCCATTATGTAAACAAACAAAAAAAATATTTTAAATTAAAGCAACAGCAAAACTAACAGTAAAAAAATGTAAATAAAAAGAACTTTGTTTACATAAAAAAAAATGCGAAGTCAGCTTATAACGCTGATGTGTGGACTGTATGATCAAATGAATTACGCTTCATTGAACTCTGATATTATCTATTATGTAAAGTACTGTTTGTTTATATTACTGTTTTGGTTTTGAATATACGGGCTTAAGTTTACTTTGGTCATACCATTGATTTGTATTTCTTGTCGTGACTTTGTCTGTCTGGATGCGTGGCCTGCGTCTGACTCAGCGTTCTTGTGTTATGTTAAAATGTGAGTGGTGGTTTCTTCCGAAGTTTAATATGAAGCCTTTATCTGCATGTTCATTAAAATCACAATCTTTGGGCTATTTTGCATTTTTTGTGCGAACAAAATTTCTTACCTAAAAATTTTAAATAGCACAACTTACCTTTTATCACCCGTAAAGATGCTCTATCGAAAATCTCCTCACTCATCACAATCAATTGCTCATTGATAACAGTTATCGTCAGTGCTTTTTAACATGCTTTGTATTCCCCTTAGTTGACAGTCATTCAAAAATTGACACACAATTCTGAAATAAAACTGTTAATGAACAATAAATATTAAAACCCAATTCACATACTTACGAAATTCGATTCTCCCATTGTTTATCATCAATATATCGATCTTGATCCAGTTTTTTTGTATTCTCTCTCATTGTTACACAAAATAAATGCACTATAAAGTTACATTTCAACTTGTGATACGACACTTTAATTTAAAAAAACACAAAAAATAAAATAAAATTAGACCAAAAACAGTGGTTTTCAATTTAGATTGATTTTCATTGTCATGTCAAGTCAATTGTTAATTTATTATTCTGTCATCTTATTGTAAAAATAAAACAAGAATTATGGGATTTTGTAATACAGTAAAAAAAATATAAAAACAATAACAGTAAAGCAAAATAATAATAAATGACCTTGAATGAATCTTCATTTATTTATTATTATTATTATTATAATTTAAATTCAAGTTGAAGAAGACTTACATGAAATGAAATATAAAACATGTTTCAATTTGATTTAATCCCCCGAACAAAAAAAAAAGTAAATGAGGCGATATTGTTTTATGTTTCAAATAACAACATTAAAATGTCATGTTATTTGTTTTATATCTTCTTTTTCTAAATAAAAAGCTAACTTGGCGTTTTTTTGTAAAAATATATATGTGAAATGTCATTTTATTCTATTAATATTGGAAGAGGGATGAGAAGGCACATAAAATCACTTAAAACTGTCACATTTTATATCAAATGATGAAAATTTACTTCAATGAATAACTTACTTGAGTATTTTTTGTGTATTTTTTGGTTCACACAAGTAAAAATCAATCGATCGATTTGTGACCTAGTAAATGTTGGTCGTTTATTGTTTTATTTATGATACTCTGCTACGGATAACGTTGAGATAAGATACTGTAATGATGATACTTAAAATAATTTACGCGCAATTTTTTTTGGGATCCTGCAAATTTTTTTTTGCGCTTCATATTTTACATCACTAATGTGTGTGTTAAATGAAATTTAGTATAAATTTCACGTTTCACTTTTTTTCTCTCCTCTTTTTGATATATTTAATGAATCTTTATGTCTTTTTAATGTTTTTTCTTTTACGTTTCTGTTTCCTTTTGAACCAGAACATTTTTTATGCTAAATTGTGCAAATTTTTCTCACATTTCATTTTTTCAAATCGGATAGGAGCCACATGAAGAATAACATGATGTCACGATGTTTCAAAAAAGTGATAAAATTTTCTTTGTATTACATGAAATGTGAATGTAATACTTGCAAATTAAGGATTTGGATCAAAATTTTCATATTTTCATTTCTTCTTTTGCTTTTTTTCCTCTTTTCATTTGTGTGTTAGTATAAATGTTACTTCTGCAGAACTGTCAACTGTCATAGGAAGAAGAAGTAATATGTGTCAATTTAGAACAATTTTAAGTTATAAAATTTATTGAAATGTGGGAAAATCGTGCTATTCCAGATGAAATTGAAAGATTTAAGGTGAATTTGTTGAATTAAAAAAATGTGGGAAAATTTACAATTAATTTATCACTTTAATGATGCAAAGTTCTAAAGTGACTTTTGAAATTGATAAAAGTGTCAAGAATTCACTCTTGAAAAAAAACTTGAAAACTTGAAAGATTGCATTAAAACATTAACTGTTACAAAAGGAAATACAGTCATAAAAGAACAAAAGCAAAAACATTTTCAGACCGGAACGATCTTTTTACTCTTCATATTATTCATATTCAAATTTCAATATTTTTTTTTTTGCAATACTCGACAAAAAAACAAAAGCCTTCAAAGCAGAAAATAACAATAATAAAAATATAACATCACTTCACTTTTCGCTCTTCCATCAGTCAGTGAACACAAAACAATAATGCTGTGAGTGTAAGAACTGGTCAATGTTTTATTTTTTTTTTTCAAAAGAAAAAAAACCACTCACTCATCACACAAGGGAATCAAAAAGTTTCAAAGCATCAGTTTCTAGTTAAAAATGAAATGCAAAAATAAAAAAAATTATTGTAATGAAAAATGAAAGGAACAGAGTAAAAACATTGAAGAAGAAACACAACAAAAATAATGTTATTATATGTGGTCATAAATCCATATATTACAACAAGAAGAGTAGCGCATTTATTTATTATAAACAGACATTTTTAATGGGTCTGTACTGTTTCTTATTATTACTAAATGTTGTCGGTTTTTTGTTACAATAAACTGAAGAACAAAAAAAAAGTGAACCGTCAAAAAAAATCTAGCACATTACAATAATAAAATATTTATGCGTATGTGAATGGCGCACGGTATGTGTACAGTTGTAATGCAGTTTAAACAATAATAATAATACTAAAAATATGAAGACGACACGATTCTGTAATAAATAAATAAAGTTTTTGATGTAATTTATGTGTGTAATGGGAAATAATGTGTTAAATATCTAATTTTTGTGTTTTTTTTTCTATAGAGATGAAAAATGTGTTTACTGTTTATCAATCAGTAATTAGGTGAACATTTTTGTACAATAAAATGAAATGAAATGAAAAAAAATTGTATAGTGAAAGATTTACAAAAAAAAGAAGATGAAAATAAAGAAGAAGACCAGATGATGATGCGATGATTGCATTGGTATGTAACTATTTATAGACTCAATAATTGGGTCATATTTATGGGAATGGTCTTTTATACTGTGTAACGTTGCCTACGTTGAAATTGACTGCAGTACAGGCAGTTTTGTGAAATGCATTTTTTGTGAGTGTCTGAATTTAAAATATTTTAATTTAATTTTACAATTGGAATGTGATAAATTTTGAAAATGGGCAGGTGATATCTGTGAATTTTTGCTTGCAAAGTCTTTGACTTTAAAGATTTGATAGACGAATGCCTTAACCACTGAACTATTACAAATCACGACCTTTAGTGCTCTGAAGTCATCTTAGAATAGTTGTAAGCTGGTTGATGTTTCGATCCGATCCTGTTCTGGTGAAGTGAGTTTAGTATGAAGCCTTTATTCACTTGATAAATTGAAGCCTGTCTTTTTCTCAACAAACTGGAGGTTTTTGACGAATTAAAAATGAAAAATACTTACCTTTACTTCTACTTTGATGCTCATCGTTTCTTCGTCATCCAATACCTCCAAAGATGGTCCAATGATATGGATACCTTAAAACATTTGTAGTTAATCATTTTCAGTTGAAATTTAAGATAATTTAAGTACCGGGATTTGATTACTTTTTTTCAATTTTCATACAATTTAATCTTATTATTAAGGCTTCCTTGAAAATTAATAAACTCAAAAAACCAATTATTTTCATTTTAAGCAAACGTAACAGGAAGCCAATGTAAAATTATACACATTTTACATCCTTATTTTTTTTGGTTTTATAAATATTTTCTTTTGAAACGTCATATTTATTTATAAACATCTAAATTTATCACTTTGCGAGATTTCTTTATTATTTCATCTCAAAATGTTTTTTTATACACTTAAATCATTGACTCATGACTTTTCATTACTTTTATTATAGATTTGAAGAATGAGGAAACATTTTATTTATATTTTAAGAATAAAAGAAAGTTTAACGTCATTTTATTCAAAAATTTTGCCATTTCACTCTCATAATTTCCACTTTTCATTAAAAATTTTAAATTGATAAACTTTTTTAATAGAAATTCTTTTAAAGTCAATTCATTTGACTTTTCTGATCAAGTTCATATCGAAAGTGTGAGAATTTCCAAGGCATTTCCTCAAATAAAATTTTTTTTCACGAAATTTCTTAACATGCATATTAAATTTTTATGAGTCAACAAACAGCGGATCATTGTCATCATTCAAGTCAAAAGAAACAAAAAAAAGCAAATATTTAATTGAATTGAACATGATTTTCAATGGATATGTGCCAAAAAAGAAATAACATAAAAATTACCGGTGGAATTTTCATCAAATATCTTCTCTCTTGTACTGTGTGTGTGTGATATCTTTTCTCATTGTATTTGTTATTCATTTTGCTATTTCTTTTCTCAGCTCATTTTTCTTTTCGTGTATCTTTTTTTCTGAAGTGCTTTACTTATGTCTGTTGTTGTCTTGTATTCACATTCACATTACAAACACTGTTTATTGTTGATTGTATCTGTTTGTTTTATTTTTATTCCTTCTTTTTTACATTTATTTTTATTTCCTTCGTATTTTTTTTTGCTGTGTGTGTGTGCTCTTTATGATTTGTTTTGTATTCGCTTGTCTCAATATTCATTTTTTTTCTTATGATAATGATACTTATTGCTTTGTAGCTGATTTTTAAGAGAATGAGGATTTACCAGTAGTTCACCTTTCAATTTAGACAACGAACGAAAAGGTCTGAACCGGGATCGTGATTGATTTTTTAAAGGAATTTCATGAAACTCGAAATTATACGAAGATTTGAATCTTACCTCATTTTCGATGATAAAAATGCTAACTCAATTCTTATATCTCCCATCCCTGACTTGAATCCAGAGATATCAGTGCACACTTATAACTTCCATTTATTTGTACGTTAAATTGAATTGAAATAAATTGCTACAAGATACACCTCAAAGCCATGTTGAATTATGTGTCTTTGATGCTCTTACTTGAAATAAAACCAACAAATTCTCTTTAACTGAAACAGAATAAGAAAAAATAAAAAAGAATTAAATTTAAAGAAGTAACATAACACAGAGAACCGGCAAATTTAAATTAAACCTGTTTGTGTGAAGAATTTGTATGTAATATGCATCGAAAATGATTTAAATGTGTTTTAAGAGTGTAATAAACAGTCTAAAATAAAAAAAAATGGTTATTAATTGAGTGCTTTATTTAAAATGAAATGTTACTTTCATAAAAATTTCACGTTAGTTTATGGATTTGATTGTTGATAAATTGCATGATAATTGACGATTAAAATTTGATCATGAGAAATTACTTTTAATCGGAATTGCGATCGGAATTGAATCGAAGATAATAATTTTTTGGATAATTTTTCACAATTTTACCGATAATGAACATAAAATATTCAATCAAGAGAAGATTTTATCAGTCCAATTCATAACTTAACGGTATTTTACATGTAATTTACTTTTTTTTCGTAAATCCGTGATGAAACACGAAATTAATGCGCTTTTAGTACACATCAATGTCTGAGAGCATGAAAAATCTTTTAATATTTTGTGTAGATTTCAGATTCTCACCTGATCTGAAAGACCTAAATTTAGCTTGAATCTGAAATACGCTTCTAAGCTTGCCGTAAAATTACTTTTCAATTTATTTCCTTTCTTTTCGTGTGAAATTCGAACAAAATTTGAATTGATTTAAAGCATTTACAGTTTAATTCCACACATTTCTCACTTGGATCATAAAATTTTCGATTAATCAAATAACTAAAACAATCAACCAAATTTTTGGTACATATTTTCTTTCTCACTTCAAACACGATAAAAGTCAAAATTCATCACAAAAAAGATTTCTTGGCACTCACAATTAAAATTTGCAAGTCAAGTCAAAAATTTTAACGTTTTATTAATAATTATTCATCAAATTGTGTGTGATCATGATAAATAAAATGATGATTTTCGTAATTTTTTGTTAAAATAATGCATTTTTTTCCTTAACACATTTCACGCCTTTGTAAAATTCTTTGTGCATTTAAATTTCATTTGTGAATGTGTCATATCATAAATTTGGATTGTTACGTAAAAACTAAAATTTGGGTTGAAAATGAGTGATTTAATGTTCTAGAAGTCGGTGTTAAATTTTGAAATTTATTGTTGTGATTCATTGGCCTGTGATCAAATTTTATTGTTTCAGAGGGTCGATGATCTGATTCACGAGAAAATTTTTCTTAAATCAATTTCAAGTTAAATAAAAAATCAATGAAATTTTCGATAAATTTCCGTATTAACATAAAAAAATTAACGTATCCTTTTCCCTTTAAATCCAAATCTGGAAAATCATTTCCGTGCAAAATTTATTTCATTGATTCAATTTCAATGAATTTAAAATTTCATTTTCATACACCTTTGAATTTAAATCAATAATAAATTAGATCAAATCAACATCCTTTTTTTCATTTTAAGGAAAAATTGAATTAAAATTCACTCACTTCATCAGATCAGCTGAAAATCGCATCCATCATCGTAGAAAAATTTCTTCTCCTTTCAATCTGGTGCATTTTAAGTATAAGATAAACTGTAAAATGAAATGATAAATGGAAAATAAAATAAAAATAGAATAAAAAATATACTTTTTTTTTCTTATGTTTCGTATAAAAGTCACGTATTTTGAATTTAAATGAATGTTCCGTATTGCATTTTATTATTAATAATAATAATAACAATGAATCATATGGCCGTAGAATGAAAAGAGGAGGAAAAAAACATAGAAAATTGTATGAATTATGTGTGACAGCAATGATGAGATGATTATGCATTTAAAATGTGCAATATCTGTTTTTGTTTGAGCTCAATTTGAAATTATAAGGAAAGAAATGTGAGTAGAATGAGGAAAATATTGATTTTTATCAGCATTTTACCTTAAGTTTTGAAATTTGAGACCTTCCTTATTAAAATGAAGCCTTTTCACTATCAGTGGCTTCGTCTAAGCTAGAAAAATGGCTTAATAGAGATCAGAAACGTCTTGTTATCAATCAAGGCATCCTATGAGTGCTATTTTTTCAACATTTTCACAATAACTTCATTTCAAAACATTCATTTCAAACAAGGTCAGACAGAGATCGACTTGTATTTTAATGAATCTCATATTTTTTTGTGGTTTTGTGTGTTTTTTTTTTTAATTTAAAGTGTGTGTGTGTGTGTGTCAATGCTACTTTATAACGATGATGATGATGATAATGATGTTTATTCTGAAAAAAAAATAATGAAACATTAAAATTAAAATCATACACTCGAGACTTTTAAGTATTGTTGCATTTGCTTTTATGTGTATGAAAAAAAATGTGAATGCAATTGCAAATAAAATGAATAATACAAAAAAAAAAAATGAGTTAAAATATGCGTGTTTTGAGTGCGGTAAACTTTGTTTATGTATTAAGTGATGTTCAGTCATATTGTTAGTCACAGTTGGTTGATGAAATGCAAACAAATGTCTCTGAAGAATAAATTTCCTCATGACTCTCATTTGAGTCGATGTTTGACTTTGAATAAAAAGTTCAAATATTTTATTAAGGAAACGTTTTAATTGAAATAAGCATATAAAACATTTCATTTTAATGGATTTTCATAAAATCACTCACCGTTTTTTTAACCCTTTGAGTTCAAAATCTAAACCAAGCAATGAAAAAAATATTTGAATGGGTATCATTATTAAGTATCCTAATTATAAGTAATTGAGACAAAAAAAAATTTTCAGCTATGTATAATTAGGCTTTTTTAGCTATGTCCCGTATATGGGACAAAAGCGCTATAAGCCAAAAAAAATTGTCCCATATATGGGACAAAAGCGCTATAAGCCAAAAAAAATTGTCCCATATATGGGACAATTTTGAATTTGTAACTTTGAGCGCTTTTGTCCCATATACGGGACAATATTTGAGGGTCTGTATCGGAGCTTTGGGAAGAGTTACAACTTTTTCTTTTGTGCAGCTAATTTAGTAGTAACTAGAAGATAAAAGAACGGAAATAAAAAAAAATTTTCAATTGACTTCTTTATTATTTAATTCACATTGAAAGAAGTCAACCTCCACATTTTACATTTTTTTCATTTTTTCAAACTTCAAAATTCAGGCTCGCAGTTATATCGCTCCTGAATTTTAAATCGTTTGTTGTTCCTGTAACTTACATCCCTTCTTAACTTTTTTGCATCATGAAAAAAATTTTAGGATCGATTGAAGTTTATTTTTCAAGCGATTCAAAATTGTCCCATATATGGGACAATTCGCCCAAAGGGTTAATGTAAAGTTAACATAAATCATATTGACTTACTTTCTGGTTTTATTTTAATTGTAAAGGAACAAATATGAGATGATACAATGTAATTTGTTTACTTTTCATTGTTACACTGAAGAGCAACTTTTGAATTTGCGAAATTTTTTTCTGTGGATTGTCTTAGTTCGGTATTTGATTCCATTGTAAAGAAAGAATGCGTGAATTGACTATGCTGGTGGCTGATTTGGACAGCCGCATGTAATTCAAATGATAAAATTCATTCAAAAAAAAATTAAAACAGGCAGACAACAGACGACAGACAGATGACAGATGACACACATGCTAGCTTTGGTCTTACAAGGGCACCATCCTTGTCTCAATGAGTCATAATCTGGTCCTTGATATTCAATGAAAATGCCCAGACTTTGATTCCTCAGATAGATTATCACAGATAGGAAGACAGACGTCATGTCCCTGTCATCCTAAAAAAATTCAAAAGTTGCCCTAAAAAAGGAAAAAAGAATGAAATAAACACCATTAAAGAACAAAAAAAAAGAAAAAAATTCAATAGATCATCATGAATCATGATGATGAAAAAAAAATCGTATAAAATGAAATAATGAAGAACAAAAACGTGATACTTGTTCTGGCTTATGCACAAAATCATTCACTTTATTATTGTTATTATTACATTTACTCGAGCAACACTATTCTATCATTGCATTGTTTGAATTGAATAATGCTGGTAAAGCAAAAAATAAAAAAAATGTAATAAGATAACACACAGAAAAAAGAAGATGAATTGTGAGTGTATGAAAAATTAAAAAAAAAACTGTTTCTCCAATTAAAAAATATTAGATATTTTTTCTCTGTACAATTTTTCTCACTTTTGAATTTAATTCAAGATCAAATCACGATATATGTATTTACTTTAATATTTTTTTTTTCATACCGGTACCTATTCAGAGAAAATTATTGTTTACTTTTTCTAAAAGTGAACGGTTGTTAATAATAAATAATAATGATAATAATAATCATTTTATTTTAAGTAGAGAGGTGTCTGATTTTCTATAAAAATATATGAATTAAATACACAAAATAATTTGCACTTGGTGGTATCTAGAGCACGATAATGCATAATTGTGCTTTATTTTGATACATTTGAATGGAATTCGGTTATAATCGTGCAAAATACAACACACACACTGTTATTATTATTAATATTCATGACACATTACACGACCATAAAAAAAATTATCCACGGATTAGTTCCGATTCGATGATGAATTTTGTTGATTTGGGTCTCGTTATTAGTTCTAAGAAAGTTTTATTGCCTGTATTTTTTTATGTAAATCAATCAAATTGTGATTTATTTTGTTATTTACTTTAGAAGACAAAGAAACGACCCTTTTTTATCATCTGCTCATGAACAGGAATTTAAATGCAAATTTTTTGTTACCTGTCTACGATTTCCATGTTGAAATGAAGATGAATTGAAGCACAGATTTCCCTTTTCACTCAAATTCTTATTTAAATAGGTGACAAAATGCTTTAAAATGAACCAAATTTAATCTCGACTCAAATATTTACCTTTATATTTATTATTGGTCGGTTTTTATTAAAAAAAAAAATCTTTTACCTTTTAAATTTTGTTAAAAATTTTTTGTCATAAACAATTTTTTTTGGCCTAAAATGAATAAGTCCTTCCACGAAATCCTCAAATACATCAAATTTCAATTAAAATTTCATTGGCATTCCAACTCACTAATTAACAACAACACAGAAAGCACACAAACAAAAAGTGATGCATGGTATTTTTTCATGCGAGAAACAAAAAACAAAACGAGTCCTGTCATTACAATACAACAAAAGATGAATCCACGTGCAATTGTTCTCATATAACGCTACTAATTGGAGCCTTTGACTTATTAAGGACTATTACTTGAAAATTTTATATAAAAAGTGATTTAATGGGAAAAATTCTTCCATTTTATTTGTCTTTAATCGGCAAAATTTCTCCAAAATCGGCTCTTTACCGACACATTGCCAGTAAAAATGGATCAACGGTACTTAATGATTTAAAAATAACTCAAATTAGATTCAGTTTTTTTTTGTATAATCAAAAATTCCTTTGATTAAACTTTGCAAAGTATTTACTTTAATCCACTATGACTTGAAATGAATAAACATTCAAATTTTTAATTGTGTGTGGGAGTTTCAAGTGAAAATATGAATTTTCATATGAAATTTTTTGGCCTTAAAATTTTCAAAAACAGAGGGTAAATCAATAAATTTTATTATATGATAAAGTTTATGTGGTTTTCCGTGGAAATAAATTCTTTAATCTAATAAAGTTTAGAGATAAAAATCACACATGTATAAAATTTTTAATAGAATTATCTTTTATATGAAATTTATGTTAATATGAAAGTGATGTCAAAGGATATAAAATTTCAATAAAAAATTATAAGGATCTCGTTTTTTTCTCTCATTTAAAGTGGAAATTATTGAATTATGCTGGTTTTATGATGTGTCATTTGAATTCTAACATAAAATTATCAATTTAGTACGAAAAACGCACACTAGATGGTGCTCAACAAAATTAAAGTGAAAATTCTATCCGAGTACTTTGGTCTGGCAAAATTAACGAACGACACCTTCATTTAAAGCATTTTTACTGAAATTTCAAAAAAAAAGATTCAAAATCAAAGCAAAATTTAATTTAAGACAATGACAGCTGTCAAAACCTAGTTATGAAGTTTGACACTCAAATAATCGTTCGAGTGTCAATTCAACAGTAAATTTTCTTAAATTTAATCTCATTATCGTTCAAGTAAAACAACTCTAAATGAAATTGATGAATATTTAATGTAAATAACAAGCAATATCTTAACACGGTGGTTTTTCCAATGTAAAGTAAAGCGCTTGGATAATATAAGGCAGATATTCTTTAATGCGATACTTATTTAAACTATTTTAATGGGTAATTAACGTGAGATTTTCCTCTTTTTTTGTTCTTTCTTTCTCTGTTTAAGTTTTTTTTGCGTGTGTGCTTGTTTCTTCTTTTTATCTTTTAAATAAAGATGTTTAAGAATTAAAGAGATGTTTAATTAGCATAAGAATGAGAAATTGGGCGGTAAATGGAGTATGAAAGTGCATTCTACGATTCAATCCCTGTGGACTTGCATAGCATCACGTCTCATATCATGACTTGTAATAAAATCCGCATCGTGCCATTTTACTCACATCTTATGTCCTTTTATGTAACAGACTTCCAAACAAAACGGTTCTAAAAGTGCATTTAATTCAAAACCACACTAATAAAAAGACTGATTTTAATCTTTAAAGGACAGACACTTGACACAAACTTAAGTGTCGTGATTTTTATCCTCCTTTTGTATTCTTATTTCTCTCATATTCAAATTCAACACCCTTCATAATCGTTTTGTAAGCTTCTTTTAATATTAAACACCTTTTTATTTTCATTTTAATTACAATTCATCATTATACTTGCTTGAATAGAAAAAAAATTGAGCTTCAATTTTAATGAATCATTTTTTTCTTACATTTCATTTCAGATTAGAATCAGCTCAGATCACAATCAAACTTCAAACAAGTAAAAGTAACAATTTTTTTCTTTAAATTTTAGAAGAAAAAAAGAAATTAAGTTAAAAAAAAAGTAAGTGAAGAGTTAAATTAAATAGTGAAAGCCAAAGAAAAAATATGACTACCCGACTAAAATCACAAAAACAAATTATCGTAAGTATCCATCAATGGTAAACGTAATAAAAAAATAAATTAATAGGAGTGTGAAACAAATTAATGAGCTTATTGAGATATATCGAAAAGTAATTAAGTGTGTTTGAAAAAATTATCATATATTTTTTTTAAACATTCAAAGTCAAATTGTGAATGAGTGAATGCAAAAAGAAAAAAAAAATTAAAAAAAATCTATAATTATAACAAGAAGCTCTCTTATAAGACATAAATAAGAAAAAAAGAAGTTAAAATTTAATTATCAGTATCAAATGTGTGTGTAAGAGAAAAAATGAAGAAATTTCATTCACGGTTAAAAAAAAGTTCGTAAAAAAATTTAAAACAATGAACCATTGAAATTAATTTCTGAACAATTTATTTTACATGTAAACACCTTCGTTCTGTTTGTGTGTGTTTTTAACAAAAAATAAATAAATAAATATTTACAAAAAAAATATTAAAAAATTGGTGCACCTTTAAAATAAAAATGAAATAAATAATAATAAAAACAAACAAAAAATAACTTCCTTTCATATATTTTTTGAAATGAATTGAATTGAATTGAAACATTTGAATGCATTTCACAAATAATAAAACTAATAACACATTTTTTTCATTTAAAAATTAATTAACAACTTTTTTATTAATTATTTGGCTCAACATCATCGGCAGCATTACAACCAAGATAATTAAAAGAAAAAAAATTACTTGCGTGATTTGAAAAAAAATTAACTTCACTTCCACTAATAATAAGAAATAATAAGAAAAAAAATAATATTAATTTGTGTGTTTTTTCAAATTGAAATTCAAATAACAAAAGAAATAAAAAAAATTGCATGATTTAATGTAAAAATAATACATTTTTTTGAGAGAAATGCATTCCTGGTGTTTAATTATGTGTTTAATCCAATAAGACTTTGTAAAGTGATTAAATGTGTTGTTAAATTGTGCTAATTTTGTTTAAAATAAGGATTAAATTACTAAATTTTACTAAAACTTTGAAAGAGTGCAATTGAAAATTCATTTTAAGCTATTTAAAATTGAACAAAATTTGTTGAAAAGTTCATTGAAAAAAGCATTCCTTTAATTTTCAAGAAATTGAAAACTAAACGTTAAAATTTTTTTGAAAATTCAAAAAAAAAATCCGTTACAATGTCGATTTTAATGAAAATTCGTCTTTAATACGGTTTGGTTCAATTTTAAATAGCTTAAAAGAAAATTAAAATAAAATAATAAAAATTAAATGAATTTTTTCTCTTATAACAGATCTAATTAAAATAAAAAATAAAACAAATTAACGAACAAAATAATGTCACAAGGAAATGACACCTGATAAAATATTGAAAGAACAATAAAAAAAATATAAACAAAAGTTAAATTAAAATCTAGACGAGACAAAGTATAATACAAAAAAAACTTACTAACTTACTTTAGTTGTGTGAATTTTTAAACTAAAATTAATGATAATTTGATTGATAAATCAAAGCCAATTCAAGATGAGTGAAGAAAATGATGTTGTTGTTGTAGAAACTGAGTCGACAGTACTAGCACCAGAAGTTCCCGAGCGAACACTAATCGATCGTACTATGTCGTTAAATATTCAGAGTGATACTGGTCGTTTAAATGAAGGAAGTGATAACGATGATTCACCACCAGATTTGAGTGGTGTAAAAATATCGTTGCATCTGTCAATGGATCAAGGTGGCAATGTAAATGTTGTGAGTGGAAGTAAAACAAAGAAATTCCTTGAGTCTGACGATGCTATTATTAGTCAAATATTTTCACAGACAATTTGTTCGACCGGTGTCACACCAACCGATGAAAATGATGAATTTTTTGCCGGTACCGATGATAGTGTGATAAATACAGATAGCTTAGAACCAACACAATATACGACAATTAAGAGTAAAAAACCATCGTCAATTGAGAGTCCTCGCTCTGTGAATAGTAATGAAGATGATGATGATGAGGAGGAAATTGATGATGATGATGATGGTTTAGTTAAAGGTGCATCACGTTTAACAATTTTAAATAATCAACAACGGCCTAGTATTGTAATAGATTGCTTTGATGAAACACCTCCAATTTCACCACCTGAAGAAATGACACCATCAGCAGGTGCTGCATTCTATTTTCATACAACAATTGTCGATGAGGACGATGTAGAAGATACTGGTGTTGATTCTCCCGGCAATGATGGAGAAAATAGTTCCTTTGATCAGAGTAGTAGTGCCCAGTTAAATGACGACATGCATCTTGATGATGAACTTTTACAACAAGCTGTCGCAATTGTCGACAACTTTACAACCATCGTCGAGGATGACGATGATATTGTGGATCAAATTATCGCAACAGATGACATTGACATTGAATCAAAGACTGATAATAATTCTATAAATAATCTAGAAAATGACACAATTACAATAAGCAATGAGGAAACGACAATTAATCAAACGTATAAGGAACTCGCTGAAACTGAGACCAATGAAGCACCAACTCATTTTTTAGCCAATAGTAATGGGATGGGCTTTGAACCTCCAGAACCGGCAATGCTCCAAACAAATCAAGTTGATCCAATCACATACACAAATGGATCGGGACTTGGACATGAAAGTGAGGAGGATGAGGAAGATGATGACAGTTGCTCAAATAATCTAACAGCTAAAACTTTCAGTTTTGATGATGAGGCATGTATTAACCTTTTTTTTATATTAACTGCTTTTTTTTAACCTTAATCTTAACCTATAATTCATTTCAAATCACTTTAAAATATTTAAATTAACAGTAAAATGTAATTTTTGGTGTCGGTTTTATTGAAAATTAACTGTATTGTCACTGTATCGCCTGTGAAACTTGTGATAAATTACTAATTTTCTGTAAGTTGATTAACATTCTAACAAAATAGTATCATTAATCATCAGTAAGTAACATTTATTAGCTTGTAATTTAATAAAAGTAACATTTGATCTCCTAATTTAACCCTGAATTGGACCAAAGTCATAGTTTTGGTCGAAAAATTTCAAATATTAAGACACACAGTCGTTGTCCGATCATCTTGAAATGAAATCACTGTATCATTTTAATTTAATCCAATCGTTTCATTATTTTTTTTATCTTCACACCTATTAAAAGGATAATTGTTGAAAGGGTTAAATCCCGGATTATCGAATTATCACAAAGAAAACAATCATTTAACGACTAATCCTAGACATCAAATGGGTAAATTATACAATTTTTTGTATCGTATTACATTGAAACCCAAATCAAACAAGGAAATAATTGTATATTGATAGATTGGAAAGAAAATCCAATTAGTTGATTGTTTTCCATTAATTAAATATGTATAGACAGTGAGATATTTTTGCACAAATTACAGTCATATCAAAATAAATAATCACACAATTAAGATTCTTATGTAGGTTAACCACCTTCCAGTAATCAAATAATCAAATTAAAGTAAAGCAATGACACTAATTTAAAAAAAAAATCATAATAAAATGAGTAAAATACCCATTTTATACATATCAAATTGGGTAAATGACATTTAATAGGATTAATTATGGCTTTAATTCAATTGATATTGTTTTTTAATTTAATATTTTATACATTGGACATTAAATCGCCGTAAAAGTATGAACCTTGCCATTTTTTTGGGTAAAAATTAAGCAATTGGCAATGAAATCATTTTTGGTATTAAAAATTTTGGGTATATTACAATTTCGCGATCAATTTTATGTCAAAATGACCATTTTTGGTAATTTTGGTTCAATTTCTTGTTGAGTTATGGAAAAAATGCGCTTTTTGAGAGCATTCGTGTTGTCTATTCGTCTGTGAGAGATTAGAATGAGTTGATCGAGTTGCGAAATTCAAATTTGATGGCCGTTATACTGAAATTAATAATTTTGTTGGTAGGCAGTTTCCAGAAATGCGCTTATTTCCATCATTAAAGATTACGGTATTCTTTTAAGCACTATTTATAGCTCATTGTCCTTAAATTTAATTTTTATCTCAAGTTCAACTTTAATTTAATTGAAATCTTATCTCAGATTTCTTCTCAAATACACTATAAATTAAAACTAAATTGAAATGTAATCGTGAACAATTTACGTGAGCGCATTTTCAGTTTCAATTCAAAATATTTTGATATTGCCCGACTTTTTCAAAATGGAGGAATTTTCAGAAACTATGGGAACATTAACACTCATCAATGCACTTCAATGAACAGACAGACGGATAACTGTCAACCGCAATCACATTTTTGTCTTTAATCGCAACAGGAAATCCTCTCTAAATAAGCAATTTCATTTATTTGCTCTAATTTCAATCACTTTTTGCCCTAAAATAACAACATCTAACATAATTCACGTAAATCTGTCATACCTTGAATAGACAGAGCGACCAGAGTATTGAATTTCATTAGCAACACAATTAAAATTTGTATATTTTATTATTATATGGTATCGTTTATCATCTATCTCATACACTTTGTTTTATTTGGATACTTTAAATATTTAAAACAATTTATTTTGGCACATTACCAAAAAATTTTCATTTTAAAAAATTTAAAATGCAATATCCTTATTGCATTGCATTGTTTTGATTATTTTTAAAAAAAGTTTCAATATAAGAAATAACAAAAAAAAAATCAACAACAGGAATTGCCATTGAAATATTATTTATTTTAAAACGAATATTTTAGTTCAAAAAAAAAATGTTTCATTGTTTTTTTTCGTCATTTCATCTTGAAACCTCAAAAAATATCAAAATAAAATATCTGAACAAAATATGTGATGAGAGATAAATTAAAGAAGTCTTTTTCTCCTGATTTAAGAGTAACTTTTATCATAATAATACAACAATTTAAATTTTATTTTTTGTATTTTATTTCATTTCCTCTTTTTTTTGTACAGTTTGCACAGTAAAATATTATGATAATTTAACAAAATATGTAAAAGTTTTACTGTTTTCTATGAAATTTTCTTTAACATTTTTATTTTATAATTTTTTTTTGTAAGCTTGAGAAAATTCTTTATGAGCACACATATCACATTCGAATGGTTTCAAACTGAATTGTAAAAATTTTTTTTTATTTCAATGCTTTTTGTGGCTTTGTTTAGATATTTTTTTACTCATATTCTAACATTTCGTGTTTCACTTGCCTTGAGCACAATATCGTGTGTTGCATGAACGCACTGAATCACATTTACACTCAAATGATACAGAGATCGTTTTTTTTTTGGAAAACAGTTGGAAAAAAGGATATTTTATGAGAAAAATATCATCTTATTTTTTTATGTCACATGTTAGATGTTTGTTTTATTTATTTATTTTTGTGTTTATGTGATATGTGAAATGTGTTGTGACATTCTTTTGTTTTATGTGGTGTGTGAAAAATGTGTGTTTGAGATGTGAATTGAAAATTACGGTAACCTTGAAATCTACAAATTATCTGAAAATTATTCCACATTCCTGTCGATATAAAAAATGCAGGTATTGTGAGCGCCCACTTCAGAAATTTCCATTAAAATTTATCTTTTTTTTATCTCTCGATTTCCTCTCCATATGTTTGGTACTAAAAACCGACCATCATCCCCATATGAATTGAAATAAAAAATTACTGTTGAAATCAAAAAATGGATAATCATCCACTGTAATTATCTTTTCAAAAAAAAAATAAAATAAATAAAGTAAAACATCATTGGATTGAAATTAATTCGTTAAAAGTTGCAAACATTATTTTTCATTTACCCACACACACATACACTGTGACACTCAACATGAAACGCAAAATGATACAAATTTTTGCAATGTCTTTGTTGTCAATGTCAATGTTTTTGTTATGTTAACACACATAACTTGTTGTTTACATAAAATACTCGTATGAGACAATGTGTCAAATTTTCATGGAAAAAACACATGGGTTAAGTCTCTGTTGGATTATTTTAATTTTTCATTCTTTGTCATTTATTATTTTATCAGAGCTGCTGTCATTTTAATGTCAATAAATTATTTTAAAGAATTGTGTATTTTTAATATAAACGACATAATTTAATCGAAATTTTTATTATTAACCGATTTTCATCAATAAATAAAATTTAAAGTGATAGAGAAATACAATTTATAGTCCAAAAAATAGAATAAATGGCACATAAACCGCTATTTTCCATAAAATTAATAGACAAAACAAGAAAATGTGATGACATTCAAATTGGTGATGTAAAATTTTATGAGACAGATTCAAATTTTGTTGTCCTTTATCGGAAAAAGGCAAGTAATTGCGTTTCATTACAGGAAAATTGAATTGAATTTCAAATAAAAAATCAGATTTTATCATTTTGTGATTCCCATCAAAATGAATTGAAATCTATTTTCATTGCAATACAAAAGTTTAAAATATTTCCAACATAAGACTTTTAAATAGATTTAAAAAATCATTGATTGATTGAACGGTGATTGAAATATGTTTCCCTTTTACCTTTAAAAAGTTGAAATTTTATTACAAACTTTCATCGTTCACTTTTAAAATCCGATATTTACGAGCACATCATCAACTAGTAAAGCAAAATGAATTCAATACAAAATATAAATAAAATGAGTAGATTGAAAAGTTTATCGGAGAAAAAAAAAATATAGAGTGGAAAATTTCATCGTCGTAAATATTTTATTAATAAAACACACGTGTGCCTTGTTATTTAAAGTTGAAGCGAAAGAAAAGTACTGAGCTGAGCAAAAAAACATTGTCATAGTTCATTTTTTCCACCTGTATGCATTTTTATGATGCAATTTCATTCGTATTGGAATTGAAAATTTATTGTATTTTGTAAACATTGAAGAAAAAATAACGATGAATTAGCGTTACAAGGGCAGATTCAAGGTTTTATTTGATATTGAATATGCTTAAAAAATGTAAAATGCATTTTTTATTGACAGTATGAAGTAAAACAAGGCAATTTTTTTTGTTTTGACATTTCAACAGAATTTAATTTCAGTCTCTTTCATGTAACAGACTAACTCCTATATTTATATTTTTTGTGTTCACACAAAACAGTCACAAATAATCAACGTCAGCAAATTCCTAATAAATTCAATTCAATGGTTAAGGGTAATAATTTACAGTGGAATGGGTTTTTCATATATTGATTTAATTTTAAATTAGTTTGTAAACTAAACAGTTTATTTCAATATCAAGTGCAACAACAATGTATTTAATAACGATAAAAAGGGGGTGAATTTGGAAAGTGGTTCGTTGAATGAGGATTGTGAGTCCATTCAATGAGAGGAGAGAGGAATCGTTTCTCTCTCAATTATTTAACTTTCTCTCACTCTAGCTCTCGACGCCTGTTATTTGTCCGCATTTGTGCTCTCTGACCTTTTGTCTCTCTCTCAGTATTTGACCCTTTGTATCTTTTCCTCTCTCTCTCAGTGTTTTACTTCTTCGTGCTCAAGTTCTCTCAGATTCTTTCCGATTGATTGAGTTTCGCAATTCAGATTCTCGTTCTTTTTTCAACTTTTATTTTGTCTAAAATCCTCTCTCTCTGACAAACACAAACTCTCATAATTTAAAATACTTTAAAAACGATTTCAAGCCAACTTTCGTGTCTTAATTGATCGGAGTCAAAAGGTTTAAATAACCCTGAAGTTTTTCTCAATAAGAAATCAAATGAAATCTTAATGACATCTCAATAAGATTACTATGGAGATCTTATTGAGAAAACAGCTGAAAATATTCCAAGTTTTTCAGTATCAAAATGAACACCGATTTATGGTTCATTTTTATGGCAAGTATTTTTCATTGTTTTATTTTAATTTCATTTCAAATTCTCGTCTTTTACAGCAAAATAAAGTGAAATAATTTTTTTTTTTTTTAAAGTAAAACCTAATAAATTCTATGAATTCTTTTTACTTTTCACTTCTTTTGTTGTTTTAGAGGAGAAATTGTGATGAAATTAAAATAAAATAATGAAATTTCTTACCAAATGCGAATTTATAAAATTAAAACTGTGGAAAAAAAAAATTTACATCCTCATCCATCAAAGTCTCGATCGGTACTGATTGATCGAATAAAATAAAAATTACATTCAACCTCATAGACACACACACAACTATAGCACATACCATAAAAACTTTAGAATATTTTGCGTGCTAAAAATGAAACATACATACAGTCTATAGTCGTATAAACGCTAAAATATGAGATTTTGACATTTCTTCTTGAGAAATTTATCAACAGGGAAATGACGTTGATAGGTCTTAACACACATTTTAATTTGGTGATGGTGCTCCTATGTAAATTTTTATTATTTTTTATTTGTAGTGTAGTGAATTATCATGATATAATTATATGTAAAATAGTCGATAACACGATAATAATATCAGTATAACATCAAAAAACAATCAATATCTATTTTTTTTCTTTACCTTGATTCTTCTTGTTATAATAATGTTATATTATTTATTCATTTTTTATTCATTATTTTCTATGGTAAAAGCGTATTCGTATGTGTATGTATATGTGTGTGTCATATAATGTATCGTCTGAATCATAATAAAAATATAAGTTTCATGTACAATTTATTCTTTTTCATATCAATTTCTTCTTTCATTGTGATCAACTCCGGTAATTTTGCGAATAAATTTTCATTAGATATGATTAGATTAGATTTTATTTGATTTGATTTGATTCAGTACTAAATTGAAATGTGAAATAGAATAAATTGTATCAATTTTCTTCATTTTATATTATTCTTATTATTATTATTTAGGTATTAGTTTCAATTTTATCATTATTTATGCTTTTGTATACTCAATTCAACATTTTAATTTTCATTTTAAGCAAAATTGTATATAATTTAATGGAAAATTTTGATTTACTCCAAGATAATATTTTTACATTATAAAAGAAATAATTTGTCATGTAATTTCTTCCGTTTTTATTTTGATTATATGATTTTCTTGTTTCAAAATGACACTAAATGTGATACGAAAATATAATCAAAAGAATATGAAATTTGAGAAATATGACATGAATCGAGAAATGGATTAATTATCCTTATGAGAGTTAATTTGAAAGTAATTTGGTGTATAAATTTAACATTGGTTTGACATGATAAAGTTTTTCATGTTGAAATTAATGTTATTTTAATTTATTTATAAGTGGATTTATGTGTTTCTTTGAATCAGTTTTTCAACTTGACTTGTTCGATTTCAATGAAAATCGGAAGAAAATTGATTGGAAGGCACTGATTTAGATCTGTGATCTTGAAACACCATTCTCGGGATAATTTTTTGATTTAAAAGTCCAAATAAATCTTTTAAGGGTCTTTCTGACAATGTAAATCAACTTTAAGGACAAAAAATTGACATTAAAATAACATTTGAGTAAAAAATACAAATAATCTTTGATTTAAAATCACATTAGCATGGTCCTTTTTGTGCATCTTTTCAATTCAGACTAAAATAAAATGAAACCTTTTGAAATGTAATGTAATGTAATATTTAGTAGAGGATAAAAGTGTCCTTTTTTTCTTATCTCGGACCTTCCCATTTTCTGTCTCATAAAAAAATCATCATATTTTAATTTATGTCCAGACATGAAACAAAAAAAAACTTTTCGAATTTACTTGTCCGGACAAGTTACATTTAAATAAAGGAGAAAATAAACAAATTATAATCATTATAACAAGTTTACTTACAATTATGATGTAAATGCGTCACACTTTTCCATACTTTCCTTAACACTTTTCAATAAAAACTACGTCAATTATTCTCGGTTACATTGTTTGCCTTTCATTGAAATTGTTCTATAAAAAGTAAAAATAATAAAAACAATAAATTTGTATAAAAATACACATGTTATGTATGATTAGTAAGAAAAAGTAGAAAAAAAAATAGAGAAACATGAATATCATCGGTATAATTACAATAATTCTAGATGCGGCCAGTGATGGAAACTACTCAAAATGTTCACTGGGATCGGAATCAAATTTTATAAAATACCAGACGTTTCCATTTAAAAATTCGCTTTCCTTTCTGACCTTTTTCGATCGATTTTCATTGAAAATGAATATTTTCTTTAAATAAAATACCAGGCGTCTCCACTATAAACCTCCAAATTTATAAAAAACTAGTCGCTTCCATTATGAATACAATTTAACATTTTCCATCACTGATTGAAACAAAAATAAAACCTAAAATAAAGGAAAAACGAAATAAAATGAAGTAAATAATGAGGGTCCTTATTTACAATTTCTCTCTCTTTTCCTTCTAATGATAGCTTAATGAATGTATACCATTAATTTTATTACCATGATATTTTTTTTCCTTTTCCTAGCATTTTATTTTTATTTCAATTCAAAATTTCCTTTATTTTTACAGTTAAATTAAATTAATTTAAATTCAATCATACAGAAAATTTAACTGCTGTTTTCAATTCCATTTCAACATTTCTTGGAATTTAACTCATCGATTTATCAAAAACGTAAAACATTTTCAATTTATAATAATTATAATAAAAAACAAACTTTTCCATCATTTCATTTGAGCTTAAAAGGAAAGTTAAGAAACAAATTATAATGAATCAAAAAGTTTCTCACCCACATGACTTGGAAACTTGAACTTGTTTTAGTAAAAGTGTAAAAGGGAAATTTAAGTGGGATCAATTGAAGTGCTTATGAAACAAGTTAAGAGAAGTTTGAATAACACTACAAACGAAATTTGGACATTATGAAGGGGTTTATGGAAAATTTCGGTTAAATATAACATTTAATGTCTTTTTTGAGGTCATTTAGAGAAATTGAGGAGATTATCATTTTTTTTTGCCGGTGTTTCAACTCAGACTTCAGACATAAATTCAATTTTTCCGTTTCATTTTTTCAAACATTTTCTGAAATCAAAAGAATGAAGAAATGTGAAATGACCTAAATTAAATTTAAGAAGAAATTCTTGATTCTGTTTGAAAGGAGACAGCAAAGAAGAGAAAAATTTAAAACTTTTTAATTCCTCAGAGAAATCGAGAAAAGTTTTTTACCTTTTTTATCTTAATGGTTATAAATTACACAGATTTGTGTCATAAAAAGGATTACTGTCGAATGTGAGGTATTACTTGAAAAAATGTACGATTGAACGTCTTTGAATGTAGGATCACAATTAAAATGAAAAATTGATTGAATTGAATTGAAAGGTGGCGTATACAAAAGCATAAGTAATTTAAATTTAAAATGAAGAAAATTTTTCCTCGAATTCCAATAAAAAAAATTTAAATTAAATTTAAAACAATAATTCTACAATAGCAATCTTCCTCGATTGAGCATCACAGTGAAGAAGCGTATGAGGAAGAGCACGTGATCGAAATCGATGAAACTGGCAAAGAAAAAATAACATCAAAGTCAAAGAAAACCGCGTCAGCTGGTAGTCGAGCAAAAGCCAGCATCGAAACAAAAGAAAATGGTGTTTCGAAAAAGGCGAGCATGGAAGCTGTTGAAGAAAAGCATGCGACAGAACATGCCAAGGCAATTCAAAATGGCAACTCAAAAATCGAAGAGATTGAAACAAGTACAGAGCAAACACAAAAAATAACCGAATCTGGGGGTGGAAATCCGACAAACAAGAAAAAAGTACGAAAAATTAAGAAAGGAAGTGAATCTGAGAAGGAAAATATTTCTGTGGTGAGTGATGAAGCTTTTTTATATTATTTTTTATCTATCATTTTTTATTTATCATTTCATTTCAAGATTTAAGTTTTTTTTCGTTTAATCGCTTCATTTCGCTCACAAAACCATTCAAAATAATAATAATCCAAGAATAAGAGTAAAAAAAATATTTCATTGTAAAGGAAAAAAAAAATCAAAATCACCAGCTAATGCTTTGTAACAATCAAAATAACATTCGTATATTTTTTTTGTTTTGTTTTCATTTTTTTTTCTCTTATGTAAATTGTCAATTTTTTGTCATTCATGTAAAAAATCATTAAAAATGCTAAATAGCGAATACCACTAAAGTATATTCTTGTAAGTTTTTTTTTTATATCAGAACATAAATAAGTATTATTTTAATTTTTTTTGCATGAATTTTGTTTTTGTTTTGTTATCTCGATTTTCATTTTAATATGTTTTATTGCTTTTTTTTTCTCTGAAAGTTTGTCAATTTTGTTTTGTTGTGAAAGTACACAGAGAAAAAAAAAAGATAAATGTATAGAATAATACGGATTAGGTTTGATAATCTGTTTTAAGCGATGACAGAAGATTTATTTATGATTAGGAAATGTTTGGAATTGTTTCGATGAATTTATAAGGTTTTAATGAAAAAAGTTTTGATTTCTTGTTAAATGTAAATGCTTTGGGTGAAAAGGAAAGAAAAGTTATTTAATTAGAAGGAAATTTATTGGTGGAAACACAGTTTCTTTTGGTCTAAGGAAAAGTCGAGGGAATTGTGGACACTCAAGTCGTCTGTCTGTCTGAATTCTGAAACTCAGGTTCCACAAATTCTCAAATTTAAGTTCCACAAGTTCAAATTTTAAAAATTTACGAATTCTGAAACTTAAGTGCCACAAATTGTACCTAAGAGCTTATGAGGGTGTTATGGGGCTTAACTGGGCTTAATTTGCTTTAAATGCTTTTAAAAATAAGTTTATTAAAACATTTCCAACATTACACTTTACATTTTCCCCTTATTTTTTTTTTATTATCTAATTTTTGCATGAAAATCCTCATTTTAACATATTTTTTTGTGTGTTATTATTATTTCAATTAACGGTTTTAGCATTCCTCAATAATAATGTTTAACAATATTTGTAATGCAAGTCTAAGTAATTCCGAGTCAAGAAGTCATTCGCCTTCGCCATCGCCAACTTCAACACCATCAGCTCATAACAATCGGACATCCGCAAAAATGAACGGTCACCAGACGTCTCCATCGCCTCCTTCTCCTCCCTCTTCAATCAATAACATTCCAATTCCATCAAATAAATTTACATCCAATAATAACAATAAAACAACGTCATACTATCACACATTCAATTGTAGTCGGGACATGATGAAAAAACGAAAATCTGTTAATAACTTTTTGAATCGTGACATGACAAATAACACAATCAATGAGTTAAAGAATAACTTTGAGCGATTGATTGAGGAGACGCAAAGACAACAGGAGAAAAAACAACAAAAAATAACATCAGCTATAATTAACAATCAACATAACAATACTAATAATTACCATAATAACATGAAAAATAAGGAAAATTGCAGTAATGGAATTAGTTCAATTAATAATTCACGTGTTTATTCAAATCGACAAGATATTCTCATGAATACAGACCGAAGAAATAAAAAACTAACAAATTGTTATGGCGATGACTTATCTAATATTGATGTTAAGAGTTTGGTAAGTATTCTCGTTTTTATTTTCATCTTCTTCTTATTATTTTCGTAATATTTTTTTCTTTGTACATGAATTTCATGTGTGATATAAATTTTTTATGTTTTTTTTCACCTGTTTTCCTTGTATTGTTGCGTTTTCTTTTGTTTTCATATACAAACATACATTTTAATAACATTAATAATGAAATTTTGCTTCAACATCATCATCATCATCACTTCATATCATTTTGTGGTGTCTGAAACACTTAAGATAAAGAGAAAACCGTAATATTTATTACTTTTAAAGTGTTTTATGGTTGACTTCTTGTAAACTTCACTTAAATGTGATGCGAATTTGGGTTACCATGAAATTCAAGTTGATTTTAAGGGTACTTCAATACAAAATCTAACTGAAAATTGATAAGAATTAGTGAAATTGGTTCTTTTTCCTGTAAATAAGGACTTCTCACTCTTAAATTATATTAATTGAGCATCCAAAATACCCTTCTTTGAAATGTTTAAATAAAAAAAAATATGTTTATTTACATTTCATGATGGTATTAAGCCACTGATCCAACGCCAACGCTTATTTAACTTCCTCGCTATTCAAAAAAAAAACAAATAATTTTACTCTTAAAGTATGTTAATAAACAAATTCAGATGGGAGACACGAAAATGTTTGTTTTTCTTATCAACTCCCCACATATAATTTTTTTTAGTATTTATTTAATATTCTGTTCTGGTTGTATCTCAACACGTTTCAAATTATCCTTTTTGCATATTTTTTTTATGGTTTCACGTGTATATTAAAACAAATACAAATACAAAAAATGAGAACGAAACGACTAGATTTCATTTTTCATTGGAGGATACTCATTTTTTTATTATTTAAATTTAACATATTTGAATTACGTATTTTGTTTATCGAAAATTTTACGTTTGAAACGTGTCGATTGAAAAATTGAACAAAATTCAAAAACAGGTGTGTGCTTATGACAGTTTTTGTATGGATTTCAATTTAATTTGTTTTTGTTGTTGTTGTTAAAAAGTATAAGTAAAGAATCGAAAAAAGTCTTTTTTATTTTAATGTACTTAAAAACTTTTTATAATGATGTTGAAAAGTTTTACGATTCATTATTTATTTAAATATGAAAAGATATCTTAACTTTAAAACAATTTTTTTGTCAAACCTTCTTAGAAAGAACTCCCCACGTTTGAAATTTAACCTCTATTTGACAGATCTGTCAAATATGACATTTTGTTTAGAATTTATAGTAAAATGTCATAATACGGATCAAAATTTGATATTTAATATCTTTTCTAAGAAAAATACCGTTAAATTATCTAATCTTGACATCTAAATTTTGACGTTTCCAAGTCTGAATTTTGACATTTGACATCTGTCAAGTAAAAATTTGACGTTTTATGTTTTGCACTCTTATTTAATGAATCGTTTATGGTCTGAGAGGATAGTTGAGATTAAAATTCAAATGTCAAAATTCAAATTTGACAGTTAAATTTCAAAATAAAAGTCTGTTACGATGGACATCTCCCCAAGTCCTAACATAATTCGATTAAATGACCTTTAAATGGCATTCCACTTCCAAAAACTTTTCAAAAATAAATTTAAAGGAAAAAAAATCATCAAATTTTTACGAGTAATTTCATGCCAAAACAATAAATTTCCATTCATTGAACATTGATTGATTGTCTTCATTTTATTTTATTACAAGTATTAAGACAATAATGAAATTCAAGATGTTTTCAATCATGGATCTCCTTAACCCATATTTGTCCAAAGTAAAATTGTATTAAATTTAATGGAACTTAAAGCTGACATCATTGAATTTATGATAACAATTTCATATAAAAAAAGTGAACCAAGTACTATGCAAGGAATTAAATTAAGATAATAAAAGTCGGGTTTAATGAAAAAAAGTAGATTAAAAATAGAAGAAAAATTTATTTAATATCAGGACGATCCCATCTCAGTTTTTTTTTGTCTCAAAAGTGTAACAGTTTTAGCACAGGGTTTGGAAATTATGCGACATTTATTTGAATTTTAATTTGTTAAGAGTGATTTTTTTCCCCTTGATTTCATCACATTCACTTTCATAGTCGTAGTTTCATCGTAATTTTCATTTAATACTCATTTTATTCACTTTTATCATGAAATTTATGTCTTACACTTTTTTAATCTAATTTAATTTTATATTTTCATCTATTTTATGATAATTTTTCCCTCTTTTCTTTCTTTATTTTTTCACTGTTACTTTTTTCTTTCAATTTTTTCCTCATTTTTCTTTTTTTCGTGCTCGTAACATAACAAAAAAAAACATGACTCGCCATATTACAAAATAATTCGATTGATTTTTGCCAAATTCAAGGTGACTTGGATTCCAAGAAAAAAACAATCTGTTAGGGTAAGGTTTCTTTTTCTTTTCAATTCAATTTATTATTTAATATTCGTCTTGTTTTCACTTTTTTTTGTCCCATTATTCATGTATTATGTTGATGATTATTGATTCCGTTTCATGTTTCAGATGAAAATGTTTACTCGTGTAATATTGCGAACAAAATAATCTAATATAATGTCCTTAAAATGTTATTTTAGTCAAGGAAAAACATTGAGCACCTGTTGAATTTTGTCTGTTTCGTGGAATTTGTTCAATATTTCACATTTTCATTGTATTTTGATCTCTATGGAGCTGTTGATTTTATTTGAAATAGGTACAAATTGTCATGTTTATTTTAAGTTGAAGTGAATTTCCTTTAAGTGTTGTGTCATTTTTCATTTCTCATCATTGACTTAAAAGAAATTCATTGAATTTCATTAAATTTTAACATTTGATTCAAAAAAATCATTAAAACTCATAAAATTGTTAATCGTTCGTGATGATGGTGTTGCTTCTTTTTATTTTTAATGCTTTGCTTGTGTTTGCTGCAGCATTTGTGCAAAATTTTTAATGTAAATTTAAAGTTTAATTTAAATAATGCATAATTTTTATCTCCATTTATATTAATTTCATATTTTACTTATTTTTTCTGTATTTTTTTATTTTATTTCCATTTTTATCCAACAACCACGATGTATATAAAAAAATTCAAATAAAAAAAAACATTCATATACAATTTAAAATTCATATCACTTGAAACACAAACACGATCAAACATCCACAAAAACAAAAATCAAAATTCAAATTGTACAGAGCAAAAGTTTTAGCAAATTTGATGCCTTGCAAAAAAGCGCTTCGAAAACTAATGTCAATGGTAAGACAGGGGTATGTATCATTTTTATCTGTTAATTTTTATTTACTGTTCTGTTCTGTTATTTTTTTTGTATATTTTTTTTTTATTTTTGGGACTACGAGGTGGGTTCATGGACTAATTTTATGGTTTTGTTTAAATATTTAGGGTTAAATTTCAATTTTTTATATTTTTTACACCCTTTTTTGAATTTTTGAAGTTTTTTGACCGTTATTTTTAAATTATGGCACTCCTATGGTCCATGATATCACCACGTTCAAAAAAAATGTTAAAGAGATTATAAGAAACCTATGTCAATAATAATTTGTAAGAAAATTAATGATATTTTGTGGAAAATTGTCTGCTATTCGCAATTTTAATGTTGTAAATGTCACTTTCACTTAAATTTTGTTTATTTCTTTTATTTTTCCTCTTTAATTTTATGATAAGATCAATTCTATTTTTATCTGGGATGAAAAATTATGTACATTGATTTTATAATTTTTATTTTTTTTTGTATGGTTATATTTTTCCTTTTTTTTAAAGTCAATATCTGAATAAACAAAAAACGTGTTTCTTAATTTTCCTTTTCTGTGATGGTGACTTTATGTTGGTTTTACCTCGAAAAATTTTTCTAAAAAAATTATAAACAATTTTGATGTATGGTTACATTTTTTTTTAATGTAAATTAATTGAAGTGGTTTATTGACGTTTATTTACAATTTTATTTAAAATTTAGCGAAAAATTCGTTCAATCTGAAAAAAATAAATCCTTTGATGTCCATAATCTGGATTAAATACAATTTCTTTTTTTTTTTGTATCTTTTTCAAGTAAATCCATGAATTTTTCTATCAAAAAGTAAATACATGGCATTAAATTTCCTTTAATCACAAGAAAAAAAGACAAAAACTAAAAACGAGTGATGAAAATATCTTCAATTTGTTACTTTTCTCATCGTTACATGAATTGTTAATTGAAAGCGACGACAAAAATTTGTCGTTGAAAGGATACTGTTAAAAGAAAAAAAAAACAAGTTAAATCAGTAGCAAAATTTGGTTTGATTTGATTAAGAGAAGTTGATTAGAGTGTGTGTGTGACAATGAAAGAGGTAATTTAATATTGTGTCTACACGAAACGGAAAAAAAATTAAGAAAATAAACACAGAAAATAAGAGAAAAGGAAAAAAACACGTTTCGGCAATATGTGATAACATTGTTAACAAAAAAAATAATGTTACAAGGAAAAAAATTCATATTGTCCTTTTTTTCTTACATCATAAACAATTTCTTCAGTTTCACGCATATTTAAGCACAGATTCTCGTATGAACTGGACAAAAATTGATAAGGAAACAAAATATTTTATTCATTTTATTACAGGATTATAAAAAAAACATATTATTGTTAATAAAACCGACACCTTCTCTGATGATTGAAATGAATTCAAGCTTCTTTTCCTTGACCTTTAAATGGAACGTAATTTGATTTTTTTTTCTCTTTTTTATTTGAAATTAAATTATAGGCACCACTGCCTCCAATTGAGAATAATTGTAAGGCATGTGGAAAAACTGTATTTCAAATGGAACAAATGAAGGCTGAACGGAGTATCTGGCATAAGAATTGTTTTCGATGTGAGGAATGTAAAAAACAATTAAAGTAAGTTGAAATTAATTTTTATTCTAAGATTCGATTAGTAATCATTTTTTTTATTTTAATTTAGTTTCGATACATATGAAAGCCATGAAGGAAAATTATACTGCAAACCACATTTCAAGTCACTTTTTTCGCCAAAAGTTGTCGAAGAAAATGAACCAGTTAAGCCACGTAAACCACAACTGATAATTGCTGAAAATCAACCAGTCGAATTACCAGCCGATGTTGTCCGGAGTTCAGATAAAACTGATTCGGGCTTGGAAGAGTTGCAACAACTTAATTTAAAGTCAAGATTTGAGGTATTTGAAAAGGGATGCACTGAGGATAAGAAAGAAGTTCAACTTGATCGATCTCCCAGTGGAGTTAAGCGAAGTCAATCTATTTTGAGTAAATTAGCCAGGTAAATATTTGCACACTTTTAATCTAAATAATTTTAATTTAATTGTGTTTTAAATTCAGATTCCAAGCAAAGGGCATGGAAGTAGGAAATTTAGATGTCGATGGAATTCCAATCGAATATTCATCGGATGAGGAAGAACAAGAAATTGATATTGAGGAGACACACGAAGAAGTACTTGAACGTGCAAGACGTGCCCAAAAAGAGAAACCAATTGTCTGTGCTAACATGGATGACATTAAGACAAGATTTGAGTCAGGTCAATTGACAAGTCGCGAGGAACGTCGTGAAGAACAAAAACAGGAATTGCAATCAATTCGATCAAGACTTTTCATGGGAAAACAGGCAAAAATTAAGGAAATGTATCAGCAAGCCGTTGAACAAAGTGAACAGACTGTAACTACAAGCAAAGTTGATTGTGATGTTGATCTTGAACGGGCCAAATCAATCAAAGAACGATTTGAGCGAGGTTCTGTCAGTAGAGATGAAAGTGATGACAGCAAAACTAAAGTTCCTGATGAAGAATTGGCTGTTTTCGAACAAGGTAATTTTTTTTTAATGAAATTAGGCTCAATCTCAAATTTTATTTTTAAATTTCAAGGACTTTCTAAACAGTCACGCTCGATTTTCCAAGAATTAGATGCAAATGTTGCCAAACAACCCCAATCACTTCCTTCCCCAAGCATATCAAACACTAAAACAATGGAAAAACGAAAGCAGTTTGAGGTAACTTTTTGAAATTTATCTTCAATGACACAATTTTTTAATAATCATAAAATTAATTTTAATAGCAACAAATGACCTCAAGCTGTGAAGTCATAAAATCAGGAGAAAAAATCGAGGATGTTCACATTGCGACTGAAGAAGTGTCATCAAAATTCAAATTTTTCGAGACATATAAACCAGAAGAAAAGAAAAAGAAGGAATTCAGAATTACTCCACCTCGGGATGGTGTTGTCAAGGTAAAATTTCTGTAAATTTCATGGAAGGCCTTAATTTCAAAATTTTACATTCAAAATTAGATGCCAACACCTGACCAAGAAGTTGAGGAAAAGAAGAATGGCACTGAAAATGGAAATCCAGAGGATGATCCAGCAATTGCCGCTAAAACACATACTGCATCTAAAATGTTATCACTTTTCCGACAAATGGAGGAACAAAAACACACACAAACCGTCGAAACTGGGCCAAAACCATTGAAACGCTTCACACCACCACCAGATGATAACAAACGGGTTTATCAAGATCAGGATAGTGCTGAAGAGTATACAGATGAAGAAATTGAGGAAGAAGGTAAATTGAATTTCATTCCAATTAAAATCAAATTATTCAAATTGAATTCAATTAGAATACGTCGAAGAGGAAGAAGAAGAACACATGACATTAAAGAGTGAGGATGAACATTTACGTGCTGCAAAGGAGGCTGCTCGTGCAAAACAACTTCGTGAGAAATTCGAACGATGGGAAAAGAGTCAAATTGAAAAGGAACAACGAGAGCAAAACAGTAGTTCAGTGAATTTATATGAAGATAACGCCGGAGACAATGAGGGTCAAGTCGAAAGTGCTAAAAGGTAATTTTCATCAATCAATTTTCAATTCAAATTCCATTCATTTCAATTTTAAAACAGCATTAGAGCCAAATTTGAGACCCTTCAAGAGACACAACGAACCATGGTGCATAAGGAACAGATAAAAGTTAATAGATTTGTGGTAAATGACGAAAATTAATTCATTTTTTTATCATTTTCTTATAATTTCATTTTCATTTTTTTCATTTTATTTTCAGTAACTTTAATTTTCCTTTATTGAAATGTTAAATGTTTATTTTATTTTATACTTTGAAAAAAAAAAATACAATAAAAAAAGAAAATTATTATTTAAATTTTACCAATATTTAGGGAAAAAACATATTTATATAAAAAAAAAACAAACAAAATAGCAGCACTTTTAAAATGTAATGTAATTATTTATACAAATAAAAAATATCACTCATGTACTTACACAAAAAAATTTAAAAAAAATGTTAAAAAAGAATTTATAATTTATTAGAAAATTTATGTTCAGGAAAGAGACAAAAAAAAATATTAATTGAAGCACAATTAAAATAAATAAAAAAATTTTTTTGTATGTGTTTTATCAATTTTTATTAATATTTAGCTCTTAAATATAAAAAAAAAAATTATTAAAAAAAATATTTATATGCTTCGGTTGCTTAAAATTACAATATTAAAAAAAATTAATGTTTCATTATTTATTTAGAGCAAAAATTAATGTTATAACTATTATTATTAAATTATAGAGTTAAAAGTTAAAAAAAATGCTTCGAATACATAAATTATTATTAAAATGATAATAAAAAATAGACCTTTCTCCTGAAATTTATTGTTTTTCTTATTTTTTTGCCTTTAATTTTGTTTTTTTTAGTTAATTTTTTTCATTTTATCATTTCAATTGGGTTTTACATCGATCAACAGAAGCCATTTTGATGCAGAATTCCAGTCAAAATTGAAATTGGAACAAAAATTTGTTACTAACAGTTAAATTAAGACCAATATAATTTAATACCAATTAAGAAAGAAAATATAAGTAAATAAGAGCTTGAAATAAGTCAATAATTTTAAAAGTAAAATGAAAATTTAGAGACGTCCATCAAAATTTTTAAATTAAAAAGCATTTTCATTCATTTTTATGTAAATTTTTTCAAAAATTTTTATTTCCTGAAATTAAAATCATATAAAAATGATAAATTACACTGAAATTCGTCTTATTTTCATTAAGTCAAACTGTCAAGTGTCAATTTTTTTGAAAAATATTATGAATTTAAACTTCTCGAAGATTTAGATGAAGTATTTGGATACCGTTAATTTTTTTGGAATTTTTTGAACTTGAATCAGATTGAAATGAATTTTTGACATTTTAACTCTCAATTTGAATTTATGAAAATAAGACAAGTTTCACTTTACAATTTTCCTTTTTTTAAAAATATTATTTTTGAGGAACCAATCATCATATTTAATGATGAGTAAAAGGTACATTGAAAAAAAAATTACAAAATTTTTTACAAAAAAGGTCAAAAATAATAATAAAAAAAAAACTTTTTTAAAAAATTTAAATTTAAAAAACAATGTCATTTATTAAAAAATAAAATTTAAATCAAACCCTGTATCGAAATGTAATGTCATGTAATGAACTTCCAAAATTTTTGTATAACTTTTTAAAACTAAATTAAAATAATAACAAAAAAAAAAATTAATTGTGATCATTGTACTAAGTAATAAAAAGAAAAAAAAAACAATTGAAAATCAATCCCATAGCATGCATGTACCTAAAATTTAATAATCAGAAATTGAAAATTAAAATTAAATTTAATACAATTTACCACCCCCTTTTTCTAGACTCATATATAATAAAAATTAGACCATTTTAGTAAAATTAATATAAAATAAAATAATATTAAGCTTAGAAGATTATTATGTTATGATAATAATTCAACCCCTAAACTATATGCCTTTAAAATAAACGTTAAAATTTTTAAAATAGCCCTTCAATTCAATTTTTTTTCATGTTAAATTTTTTTTTCAAAAAACTTTGAATTTTGTTTAATTTTTGATTAAAAATTAATTTTCAAATATTTTTTTTTTAAAACCATTTTTGACATTGAATTTCGTTTCAAATTAGTATTGATAACGGTTAAAAAAATAAATAAATTAATGAAAATGATGATAATCAAAGATAGACTTAAAATTAAAAGAATATGCATAACTAATATTAGAAAATAATAATAATTTTTTGATTAAATATTGTTGTAATTTTTAAAAAAATAATAACATCCAATTTTTGCAAATTTTTACCAAAATATCATCTTACTATGAAACTGTGAAAATCTGTGAAACCTAAGATTCCTCAAAACCTGCATAATTTTAAGATTAAAATTTAAAAAATACCTTTTCAATACAAAATTTAAAGGAAAACGAGTAAAATTAAAAATGAAATAAAATTTAGGGATTTTTTCGATTAGGTGTTTAATATTCATAAGATGAAATGAGAGCAAAATTATCATAAAATTTTTAGAAACCTTATTATGAAAAAAAAAAATATTTAAAGCAAAAAAAAAACCCAAAAAATGTACTTCTTATGATTGTCTAAACGAACGATGATTAATGAACTTTATCAGTCAAATAAAAGAATTAACATTAAAATGCATTTCATTTCATTTAAAAGTAAAACAATGGTGATGTTTAAATCAGGTTTACCCATCTCAGTTACTCTTGTAATGGGATTGTAAGTGCCTCATTACGACTATGACACATTTTTAGTGAAACATTTAATTTAAGCACCGTCTTAGTAATGAAAAACACCAGGGATATTCATATATGATTAAAGTTTCACCTCGCATTTAATTAAATTCTTAAATATGAAAAAGAAAAATAAGGTTACTGTAAGTTAGATGTAAGGCATGAGTAAGTGCAAAGTAAATTAAAAGTAAGGTACAAGTATATTTGAATTTAAATTTTTCCACCATTTAAAATCATTAAATCGATTTCACAGAAAAGGTAACAAAAAAAGACCCCACTAGTATCGGTATATGTTACATTGTGAGTGTACTATACATAAGTACATATGACTTCCGCAATTCCTTAAGGAATGACCAAATTGCATGCAAATCACTACTTAAGGTCAAAAATCTTTTCCTACCTATGAGGGTGTGTTGCTGCATATGTTCACGGTAAGTAGAAATTTTATTTTTATTATTACCTGTATAAAGAGGGAGACTAACGAGTTCCATTGCATACACTCAATCAAATTCAATTGAAAGAATTTGCAAAAATAAAATGAAAATGTAAAAAGTCAGTAAACTGTTAAACGAATTCTGTTCCTTGAGAAAAGAGCATGGTAAGTCCATGCATGTGTCAATAACTTTTTCTGCATAATTTTACATGTACAGTCATATTCACATATACACACACAGCCATACATTCACATTTTAAGTTAAATATTTTGAATTGTCCAAACACGTCCTACTTCTACTAGTCTTGAATGGATTTTAGTAGGAAACAGTTTAACATTGGAAAAATTCGAGACGGAATTAAAAAAAAAAACAGATTATTAAAATTTTTTATTTTTTCGTCCTTGTTCAAGTTATTGAGCTTTTCAGACATTGAATTATTATAATTCTGTAATTAAAGTAAAAGTGTAATAATTACAATAAAAAAATACCTTAATTTAGAGTTAACGCAATTAAAATAAAAAAAAGTTAAATAAAATTACGTTCAAGATAAACATTTTCAAAGCAAAATAATTTTGACCTTTAATTTCATGTACATCAAAAAGTATTTTTAACGTAAAGTAATGAAAGTAATAATAAAAGTAAAGAAAATGAACGAGTGTTAAGAAAATAAATAAAAAGTGAAAAAAGTGTAAAGGTAACCCCAAAATTATTACCAAGCCAATACTAATAATAATAATAATTTTGCGTGAAATAATTCATATTTCATTTAAGGAATTATTGTTATTACAAAGGACGAAATTATTCAAAACACGCAGTGCAATATGAGAGTAAAAACAATGAACTTATCGGTACTTTGATTTGATCTTGATTAGATGTAGTCTCATATTGAGCTGAATGGAAGTGAAATGACCTTTTGTTGAGAGGAAGTGAATGAATTGAAATCAACTTTTAAGTACCAGATGACATTTCATTTGACATTTGACGTTTACAAATACTATATTTTGACGTTTTAGTATGTGTTTCTATAGAAAAAGGACGTTACGTTACATGTCAATTGAAATTTTGGCTCTGTGAGCTTTGCTAGTAATATGGCAATAAAATTGAGCTTGACCGGTAAAATTTGATTTGACAGATGAATGACAGTTCTTTTTTCATAGACACACCTACAGAAATGTCAAATTTTCTATTCATAATTCAAAAGTTGCAATCAATAACCTTTTTTTCTCTCTTTTAAAGACTTAAATGAGAATGAAACGACCTTTCTCCAAAAATTACCATTAAAATTTATACCATTTTGTTCAAAAAACTGTTATTGAACTTTCTTATCGTGACATAATATCATTGAAACAGAATCTCATTAATAATTAATTAATATCAAAAAAAACTATTAATAGTTAAATGATTCACATTTCTGTAAACATGAGTTAATTTAATTTGTTGGCAACCTCATCATAGTGCCTTAAAATTCAGCAATTCATTACAGAATTGAACTTAACCATTCATTTTTGTTCGTATCATGTCGCAAAACAATCAAATTATGAGTTGAGTCTTGAGAAACATCTCTTGAGAAACAAAAAATTGCCTTTTTACTATATGAAGTATGATGAAAGAGAATTTATGAGCAGTGAATTGATTATTTTTCTCTACTAACTTCTAATAAATTTGGTCGTAAATGTAAAAAATTTGATATTTAATCAAAAATATTGAGTGAGGGTAATATTTATGTAGTTTTGAGTTAAAATGAGGTACTTATTTTGCGTTTACTTTATGAAAGTTTGGTGTTTCATTAAATCAAGTTGAAAATCAGGGATGTTTAACCATGGGTCCTTCCTGCCAGTGACTGGAAGTTTATTTTCCAAAGATAAACATACAGAAACGTGAAAATTTTGTGCATGACAGGAAATTGACAGTTCGCTTTACGCGATAAAGCTTAAAATACTATTTTCAACGACTGGCCTATGGCTCAACGCTGAATATCCCTGTTCCACGATTTTCTTATAAGGAATTTTTTTTTACTGTTGATGTTTAAATTGGTATGTAGTGTTGTGACTTTTATGGGTCGCATTATTATAATATGCTGTTATTGTTCTAACATTTTATAAACACAGTCCATGTTTATGTTATACTCAAATTTATACACACACACACACTCACACTCTTTCTAAAGGAATTGTTATAAATATTGTTATTGTCGTACGTTATTATTATTATTATTTTTTATTATACTCGCAAAGAAAAAATATCTGAGAATAAAAAAATTACCTGTTTGCCACTTTGAACGCAAACTTACTTTTAATATTAGCTGAAATGTGGTTTTGATAAGTCTCCCTTTTCAATTTTCTTTTCATTTTAACAAAATCTCGGATAAAATGTGAGTTGTAAAAGTAATTTTTGTCACGTAAGATCAATATTTAGAATTATTTAGTATAAAATATCAAATTTAAGTGACGCTTATTCAATAAATCAGTGAAAAAATCCATAAAGTGAAAAATTTTAAGGAAAAGTGATGAAATTTGGATTAAAGTGAAAAAATCTCAAAATTAAAAATATTTTATTTAGATCATTTTGAAAATGTTTAACAAAAAAAAATGAATAAAAGCAAATTTTTGAATCTAAGCTTTCCTGCAATAATTCAGTTAAAAAATTTAGAGTTCATGTAATTTAAAAACATTCGATCAAATGTTCTAATAAAAGAAAGTTTCATTTTGAAGTGAAAATAATTGAAAATTATCAGTGAAACTGGTTTTTCCATCTGAAAAATATGACACCTTTTACGTTAAATTGGAACCGGACCTGCAGTCTAGTACCTTTTTAAGTGTCGGCACTCATTTACATTTTCTCAAGAATTTCATTCATGTGTCATGTTTAAATATGACGTATAATTATGAATATGAGAGTGTTTTTTCCACATATGCCATCTAAAAATAAGCGTGATCCGGATAGGAAATGTGATGGAAATGAATGTGCGTTGTTGTCGTTAAAAATGATTAAAAATTGGGTTACTGTTACATTTTTTTAAAGAGGTGTTTTGATAAAAAAAAACGTTGAGTCATTAAAAGGATATCTCATAAGCGAAATTTGAGCTTAACAATCAAGGATTTTTTTTTTAAATTTTCAAGTTATTTTAATTGACTTAATATTAGGGATGTAAAAAATGAGATATTAAAAAATTAGTGTTTTTTTTTTAAATTTTAGCCTCACAGCAAAATCCAAATAAATGAGTTTTTTCTCAGAAGTACTCGACTAAAATAGTTAAAATACATCGAAAATTCAACATGAAATCCTTTACCCTTTTAAATTTACATTACCCATTTATTTCAAGAATGTTTTTGAACATGATCACAAAAAAACACAAAAATCGAGGTCAAAAATAACTAAAGTGACTCATTTGTGAAGTGAAATATACAAAAAAAAATAAATAAATAAGTGTATTACCAAGAAAATTTATCTTAACAAGATCTAAACGACAATATTAATGAGGTTTTATACTCGTAAGTACATTTATTAGCTAAGTCCTGTTAAAATTAACATAAAACTGCTCTTAACGAGTTTAAAATGAATTATGAAAGTAATTTTTCAAATTTTTTTTCTTCTTAATGTGAGTATGTTAATTTAATTTTATTTTAAAATATTTCTATTTTAATTGTAAAGGTGATGAAGTTATCTGATATTAGATTTGAGTAACGGTAAAAGAAATTTGTTTGAAGGCCAATTGAAATTCATTGAAAAGAAATTTATTTATTTTTCATTGATTTTTCTTCATAACGGTTCTTCAACTCATTTTCATATCAGACTAAACCAAAATGAAACTCAATGAAATTGACTTTAATTAGGTAGTAACGTGAATCTGAAAAATAATTAACTGCCTTTTTAAATTTCAAAAATTAATCACTTTTTACATCCCTAATATTTGATCATGATCATCAGAAGACAGTAGTTAGTGATCAAAATGTCACACAATGAAAATGAGTTCAATTTTAGGGAATAAATAATCCTGCCTAATACTCCTCATTCATTTGTTAGTTTTGGCTGTTTTTGACTTGCAAATTGGATATGATGCATAATTTTGTGATTAGTTATTCATTTTTTTTCACAAATAAAAATTCAAAGGACAAACTAAAGACATTGAATTTTGGTTAAATTTTGTTGATTCCAGTTATTAAGGTGATCAAATTAAACGCTTTTTAACCGTTACCTTTAGTTATGAAAAAAATTATTTGAAAGCTAAACTCAATATTTTGAACGTCATTAACTTTATCTTGTATCATGTGATGTTAAAATTTAAAAATATACATGTTCTCATGTTTTCTCATGTCGAAATTAGTCCAAAATATGTAATAAACCATGGAAAATCATGCAAACACTGCAAATGTCATGAACCTAACCAAGATGTTTTTCGAAGTTTCATTTTTATGACTTAACACTGAATCAGATTCTTACTTTTCTTGTCAAATGAAAAAAAATTAGCTTCAAATGACAATAAATTAATAAAAATAAAAATGATTTTACAATTCTATTTATATACAAATTTACCTTATTACAAAGTACGACGAAGTAGCAACAATCCGGGACAGGACAAATAAATAATTTGACACAAATATATGTAAATTATCCGGAAATTATTTTAGTGGCATTTGTAGTAAAAACAAAAATAACGTTCAGGGGTGTTGATTCATTTGAATTGAGGCATATCTCAAAATTGAATGTAATTGATGGTATGCCATTTTTAAATTGAGCTGTTTTTTCGGGGTCTACAGAAGTCCAAAAAAAATATTCGTCAAAGATTTTTTTTTTCAAATCTGATTATGTTACATCCCTGGACTTCAAAACAGACGATCCACAAAAGTAGCTTACACATATTCCATTTAAATATCCATTTAACAAACACAAAACTTTATGTCTGTAGACCAGTAGGCCGGAAGTGGATTAAAGTAGATATAAATTAGATAAACAATATGTAACAAAAACAACCCCGGCTTTTAGTGAGGTCATTTAAGGACTTTAACCTCAATTATTCTTATAAAATTCTTATTCAACGTCGTGTGTGTATGCGTGTCTAAATAAATTTTAATTTTATGCACTGTTGAAGCATTCTTTCTGTTGATAGTTAACATACTTTTTATGTATTTTATGCTACATCATATTTACTTCATTCATTCATAAAATGTGTGTTATTACATCACACTACTCCTTAAAGATTCCTTAAAAAAGTGTTATATTGAAAAAAATGCAATACATTCTGGTTAGAACGTTTACTTAAAACTTTCATAGCAAAATTCTTTCGTGAACAAATGACGTTGTTTGAACAAATTTTTGTATGTTTAAATTGAATTTTAAAAGATAAACAAACAAGCGTGCAAATATTTTAACAAATCATCACTTTTCACATCTCTAATATTTTAAAGTTCGAAGACAGTAGTTGGCGCGCAATGTTTTCGTCGAAAACAGTATCAAAATTTCTAAGGCAAAGTTAAGTTAAGTGTTTTCTTAACATTTTCTTAAAAAAAAGTGAATTTTGGATTGTAAAATTTGACTGCAGTATATAAAATGAATTTCTCGTACGTTGAAAGTGTGATTGTCTTTATTAAAATCATAAAAATAATTAAACTTAATTATATGAAATTACAAAAAAATTAAACAAAATTTTAGTAAAAATTACAGTAAGTCACGTTTTTTTAAATAAATAAATTGCATCTTATTTTTTTCAAATTCAATTTTAATGTAAAATACGCTTTTAGGAACAGTTTTGTGTCTGGTTTACGAAGAGTTTAAATCATTGCATTTTAAAGCATTTTTGTACATCGTTCGGTAATTAAGGTCTCTTAATTCCTTAAATGAATTTTTAAAAGAAATGCAATTACCTGAACTTAATCTGATTCAAAATTAAAAGTGAAAAATTACTATATGACACTTTAATTATTGGTGTCATGTCAGGGAAATTAGGTGGACGCTGTTTCATAAAAAAAATAACACAACTCTTTATTGCTGTTAATTTTTATTTATTTTATTTTTTTATATTACCATACAATAAACAAAAATGGATGATGAAAAATTGCCCCTATTTAGACTTCACATATGCAATTTAATTATTTCCTGTGCGGTTTTTTTACTGGAAATTAAATTGAATAATTGGAGAAAGTGACTTGATTGTCATTTGTTCTAGTTTAATCCCAGTTTGTAGTTAATCGGAGGTTTCTAGTCACTTTTCAATATTGGCTTCGGAATTAATTTGTAAAATGTCACACTTACAAATAACTCAGGTGTCAAAATTGAGGGATTTGAAATTTCAACAATCATTAATTAAATTTTCCTTTCAATTTTCTTTCATTATCTAAAATTTCTTTTTATTACTCACAGGTGGCATGGTTTGAACTCAATTCAACAGTTTTCTTTTCTCCTCTGATAGGAAATTTTCATGTAAATGTCGTGAAATTCCAGTAGATGGCAGTAAATACAAAAAAAAACTTAATATGTGAATCATTAATTTAAATGGATGTTATATGATGATAAGAAAGGAGACCACATATAGTTTCATTTTCGTTCCACTTGTTTGAAATTAAAAAAAAGTAAAAATAATATAAAGGAAAACTTACTTTGAAAACACTTTTACAGCTGATACATTTTCGTACATTGGACATAGCAACGCATATAAAAATTATATATTGTGTGTGTGTGTGAAATAAAAGGAAAGCAATAAAGAAAAATCATGTCTAGGGAGTACGACGCAGACTCTGTTCATAGTATGAACAGGTCGCCACCTCCTACGAATGGTAGTCCAAAAGCATCGTTCTTATCGAACGGAGGTTCACCAACAAACAACAATAATTCTGATAACGAAGAATTTAAACCGCCGAGTTACTTGAATTCAATTCCAAAGAAACCGCGTGAAAGATATTGGGGAGTTACTAACGGTAAATTTTTTAAAATTAAAACTTTCCATTCCTTGTGCTTAAGTTATTTTTAAATTTCAGTTGAGGCAGATACTGGAGGTGAGTGGGTCATTGGTCACACTGATCCCAATTTTACGGGCTTTGATGAGTCCGGAGATACACCACCACTTAGTCCTAAAATGGATGATGTGAGTGAAGTGTCATCGCAAATGCCGGTTCAAGCACCTCCTCCAGAAGCCATTAACGCAACAATGATACGTTCTAAATCACGGACTGACCTTAATGGTCCATTAAAGGCTGGAAAACAAGCACAAAAATATAATAATTTATCATTTTGGAAAGCACGCAAAATAACTTTTTATAAAAATGGTGATGCATTTTATCCGGGATTTGAATTCATATTCAAACCTGGACGTGATATTGCAACAATGGAAATTCTCTTAGATAAGTTAACGAAAAAAATGGATTTACCTCGGGGTGCAAGATTCATTTATGATATGACTGGTGATAAAAAGACAAATTTAGATGATTTAGAGGATGGTGCTAGTTATGTAGTTTCAGCATTCAAAGGATTTAAGGTAAGAGTTTCTTTAAAATTCAAATTTTCTTTTAATATACAAAAAAAATAATGACGAAGAAGAAGCATAAAAAGTGAAATCTAAAAATAACACTTCATTTTAAATTTAACACGCCTTTCTGGTTTATTACAAACATCAATTTGAATATTTATAAGAAAGAGCATAAAACCGTGAAAGAAAAATAATTATAAAATTGTTTATAATCAATACCATAAACCAAAAACATCCACCATAAACATAAAAAAAACATTCAGAGTGACGACGACGACGTCTTTCAAAGTAAAAGTGCATGAAAGTAGCCATAAAACTACTGACCTGTAAATACATTGTTATTTTATTTTTGACTTTATACCTTCGTATTATTAGACGACTCACTCACATTAAAATAGTTTTTCTTCCATTTTTATATAAATTGTTTTTGTGGTGAGCACACACATGTTGCTCCAATACACGTATCAAGCACGCTTTTTATAGCGTGATTGTCGAACTGGAAAAATGTAAACAGAAATGAATGTTAAAATAAATGGAAACGCCTTGTTATTTGTAAAACCATTTCAATAAATAATCGAGTATGAAATGGAATTTCATCCTAATTTAAGAATAAAAATGATAATGATACCCGTTTAAAAGTAAAAAATTACAAAAATATTTCATTTATCATCCTTCAAAAATGTAGAATTGGCCTTTTTTCATTTTCTTTTCAAATCATAAACATGCAAATGCATATTTTATTCACCTATTTACTTACAATTATACAATCATAATAATTTGGAATAATAATAATTATACGAATTTGATGCATTTCAATGCTGACCTGACTTGAAATGAGCTAAATAGCATGCAATGAGTGTGTGTGTGTATATGTGATGCATATCAGTTGTAATCACAAGTCAGACATCGTCCTTTTTTAACAAGAAAATTGGAAATAATAATAATAAACAAAAATACAAGGTTAATCAATTCAAGAAAAAACTTTCCATATTTAAATATAAGAGATTTGTGTATATCAATGTTGAAAAAAGTAAATATTTCATGCAAGTTTTTTTTCCAATTATTTTTATTTTAAAAATGGAAAATTTAAATGAAAATGAACGTAAATTGTAAAATTTACTATACAAAATCTGATTACCACAATTTTTATTTTTAATGATACGTATTATTAATATGAATTTAGGTCAATTTGATAATTAGATGGCGTATATTGATGTCGACACACCTAATTTTATTTTTTTTTTACGTGAAATTTATAATAGGCCTTAGATTTGAACGGATATTTTAAAGTAATTGATCATTTATTTGAGGAAATTACAAGGAAATTAATGGAATTTTGATTAAATTTGAACAGGTTTTAAAAAGTAACCAGGCGTCTCCATCACGTTAAATGAATTTCTGCTTAGCGTGTGACACGTTCGAAAATTAAAGTCAAAAGTTGCAGAGACAGCGAAACTCTTATTTGAACTTTGAACTCTTTTAAAGGATTTCTATTTAAAGAAAACATCAATTTTGACCATTTTCTATAAATGTCAAACCAGACACGTGCTTTTTTCAATTATTATTGTTTTTTTCTTCATTGTTTTCCATCAACATTAGGAAACATAACCTTAAATTGAAAATAAAACAGTTGCGAAATCAAACACCTTAATATAATTTTTAGTATCATGCATACATGTCAGGTACCTTCTCTCACTCTCCAAAAATTAAAAAAAAAACCTTCTTGAATGTTAGCATGCTAATAATAATACGTTACCACAAGGAACTAAAACACAAGATACCAATCATTTGGTAATAAAATAAAATTAATATTACAAAAAAATAGTAATTAATAAAAAAAAATATTGTAATTATTATTTCAATATTCAAATTATCCTCATGATATTCAATTTTGATAATGATATATTTTTGAATATTAATTGGTCGAGTCTAAGAATCAAAGTGAAGTCCTTTCATTTTCTCTCGTCTCAAATCTCATTTTTACTCTCTTTTTATTTTAATTTTTTTGTACCAATATTAAAATGTTTGTTCGAAAATTGTCGCCAAACAACAATAAAAAAACACATTTACTGTACTTAGGTATTAGTTTTATGGATGCCTCCTTCTACTACTCAAAATACATGTTAAGATATAAATTTTCTCAATTTATACTAAAAGTGGCTTATTATTGAAATGAACAATAATAATAATAATAATATTTTAGTTGTGTTTATGTTTATATTTTTTTTCTTACTATTGAAACGTGAGTCTAGATGTTAAAAAAGTGGCAAACGGAATAATAATAATTGTGTTTTGTGTATGTGTGTGTGTGTTTTAATATGATTATTATTATGGTACTTAATTTAGACCTAATTCAATGTGAAAATCGAAAAACCTCGACAGTTTTCTTTTTGAGTTTGTCGTGTTAATTCGATAATATTAAAAATAAAACTAATATTGAGTGATTTTTTGTAGAATTTAACATTAAATTGAATTGAAAAAAGTTAAAAACTACATTTAAAGGACTTTAAAAGTGAAATTTATAAGAAATTTAAATTCAATCAATATTGAGAGACTGTGATAATACCCTAAGTGTCATTTAAAGTTTGTTTATTGAAATTCGAGTGAGAAAAACTTTTATACAAGGAAGATAAAGAGGTCAGAGACTTTTTTTTATGGAATTTACCTTTTACAATTTAAACCATAAATTGCCGAACGTGACGTACAGGCCACAGTTCGACAATATTAAATTCATCGGGCTCAAATAACGAATCAGTGACCTACCAGTAAGTAAATGGTCAAACTGAAGCCGCAAACGAGCTTATTGTCGCTGTTTGATTGCTTACAAGAATATAACTGAGATACAAGCGATACTTTCACCACTAAGCTTTGACTGTCCGCACCTTACGTTCTCGATTGACATCGAACAATTGTTCAGCTGTCTTTAAGATTTTACAAAAAATCCAAAGAAATTATATCAACAAACACTAGTTAATCTAAAACTACAGATTAAACTTCCTTCAGAGTCCTCCAATTTTCAAATATTACACACTCATGATATGTCCTCACCCTAGAAATACTTGAAAATTAAGGTCATCAGCATATAAAATCAACAATTGTCAATAAAAACTTACCATGAATGTCATTTCATGTCCAAAATTCATAACGAATGAAATTTTAATCCAATGTAATATCGCTGCATCCTTGAAGATTCTTAATTTAATCTGCCTTCATTGAGTTCACTGCTCTTTGGAATGACGAATTGATTTCACTTTCAATCAAAAAGAAAAAATTCTTTGTTTTTCTTAATGGGCTAGGAAAAATTATTAAAGGGACATAAGAAAAAATTACAGTACAACACAATTTTTTCTTTCAAATTCAAAGAGATTCAATGTACAGATAAGCAAGTATAAGGATTGAAAGTAAAGGGACAATTTTTTTTTTACTATTAACGTAATGAGTAATAGTAACATGACTCGAGACTGTCTAATACCTAATTTATTTTAAAAAAAAAACTAAATAATGTGTTAAGACTTTCCCTCTTTCTTACACGTTCTTTTACTTCAATATTTATTTTACAACACAAGTTCTATGACGTATGTGGGGTGTGCAAACACAATAATTACAGTTATTTAGGTCATTTTCCTTTTCAATGTACTTTTTTTTACACAATCAGAACACTTGATTTTACTTGATATTTTTTTTTTACAATGAATCAATATAATTAATTAAATCATGACTGTCATAATTGGGTTAAATAATCAGTGTAAAAAAAGTTGTTAATTAAATACCTATCAATTTAAATTGAAATTAATTGATGAAACACCTCAAATGGAAAGGATTCACTAAATTTTCCATCATTAACCTACATTTTTCAAGTAAATATCGATAACACTATCATTTTTTTATTACTTTTATTGCTATCTGCAAATCCGGACTAAAAATAACACGAATAGCGCAGAGCTGGTACTTAAAACCATCATTATTACTATTTTTATGACTTTAATTCGACAGCACGGTACTTTAAATGTTAAAATGCCACATTTTAAAAGCTATTTTTGGTTTTGTGAAATGTACTGCAGCATATTATTTTTTCGGTAGCGTGTGTTTTGTTTTTTGTGTGTGTGTGTAAATTTGAATAAATAAACAAAAATATTTGTTAAATTTTAGAATTTGTTATGATATGATTGTAATATTTTTTTTTTATTTTTTGATGACCGGTAATTGTAAGAGTGTGTTAAGAAACTTACCTTGACTCAAAAAATAGAAATAAAGATGAATTTAAGGACAGCGTGAAGGCTGTTGATAAATTTAAGGTTAGATTTAAGATTTTAGACGGATTTACGGACTTTTCTCATGCTTCAATTCTAGTATAACAGGATTTTTATAGGAGGCAGCACTGTTTACAACGGACTACAAATTCAAATAAAATTCTTTTTTGAATTTGACCGTTGTTTTAGGGTTTTGAAATGAAAATAAGACAAATTTCAGGAAAATGTGATCATGAAATGAGTTTCAAAAGTGCTTTTTTAACAGAAACTTGTTTTTACAGACAAGCGAACATTCAAAACGGTCTCGAAAGCGCGTTTTGATTGATATAAAATAAAATTTACTACGATCCAAGTAACACGTCTTACATTAAATTAACGGCCATGACCTCAATTTTTCCTACTCAATATAACTTGGTATGACTCTGATATGCGATGAAATTAGTGTGAATTTTTTAAAAGGGGTGAATAATAATGAGATGCAAAGAGTTATTTTGCACCTGAATGGTGATCGTTCTATGGTTTTTTTTTACTTTTCTCATCAAATCAACGTTATTTACCATAAAAAATGTTTAAAATTAACTTATTCAAGTGTTAAAATTTCCTCCTATTTAAATTCCAAGGTTTGTCACTTATGAAAACGTTGAAATCACCAATCACTTCCTTCCAATCAAATTTCATTTATTTCCTGTTCAATCAATATTGGTTCAATTCATTATTTCACCACTCCTAAGGTTAATAGGTTAAAGTCCTCAATAATCAAAACGGTTAAATTTCATATACAATGAAATACTATGAAATTAATGAGAGAGCACATAAAACTAAAACCGAAGAAACCAAAAAATCAAAACAAACAACACCAAAATTAACCAATCAAGACAAGTGTTGATTAAATGTGGCGAGCATGCGTATTTGAGTAAATACTGGTAATATTTTGATGTTACAGTTGAAATAAATAAATAAAAAAATATAACCGCGAATGAAAATGTTGGGTTTTTTGTGTGAATTTGAATATAAATATTTAAAGTAAAAGCTTTTCCTATAAAAATGTTGCTATAAAAGCTTTTGAACTTTAAAATTAATTGTAAAATGTGAAGATGAAATGAAAAGACATTGTAAATTTTTCCATTGTTATGAGGAGCTTAATGAAAATTTTTAAGACTTTTGAGAAAAATTAATTTCAAAGTTCATTGAGATTGAAATTTTATGTCTCATTTAAAATCCTTTTTGAAATGTAAGACAGATGTAATGTCTATGTAAGATAAACGTAAGGTAGAACTAAGACACATGTAAGGACACTGTAAGTTAGAAGTAAGGTATTCATAAGATATGAAGCTGATAATTTTCCTCTCAGAAAATCAATATTCGCACTTTTCATTTAGCAAATCATCCATAAATTAAACAGGATCTTGTCAAGGTCCGAAGCTAATTAATATCACTTTAATGTGCAAAATCATCATAAACATTGAATTTTATCCTGACCAACCCTTTTCTTGCCTTCAATGTAATTTCATTTTTCTTTTTAACATTCGATACATCAAACAAATTTTTTTTTATTCAAAACACGTGAGGTTCTGACCAAGGTCATAATAATTTTCCGCCCTTTGCAAAATATGAGCAAAATATTAAAGCAAATCCATTTTCATTCATATATTTTTGAGAACCGTTACAATATTTTTCCATTATTATTATTTTCTTTTTATTGTGTATTTGTATTATAACAATAATAATGCTAATAAAAAAAAATCATATATGTGAATCATAATGAATGTGTATCGCCCTCGTAATCTACAATGAAATAAGAATTAAAGTAAAACAACCATAAAAATATCAATGAAATATGGTCAAAATTTTTCGTTTCAAATTTTTATGCATTAAATTATAATGAGTTTTATGGCATATTATTTGCAACCTTTAACATTGAAAGGCATTCAATATCTGAGTAAATTTGTAGCATTTATCACAGTCATTACTATGAAATATGATATTAATTTGAAAGTGGTTTTACATGGAAAAAAGAAGAAATTTTATCATATTGCTGTCCGTTAGCCTTCAAAAGGGTGAAAATTGCGGAATTTGCAAAATTATGAAAAATATCGAAAAATCGCGGAATTTTTGGATAAGGAAATTACCCAAAAAGATCGATACATTTGCCGTGAATGAAATGAAATGAAGAGTAATTATTTAGATAAGACATCGTTTGAAATAAAAAGAAAGTTAATAAACGGAAAGGATTGACCATAAAAGATAATGATCGTCCATTGTAATGGCATCCATTTTCACGATGTTTTGTATTTGATACATTTAATTTTTTTAACTATTTGATTGAATTTTTGACCTTAAATTACCTTACTGGTCAAAATTTTTGTACGAATTTAATTTTTTTGAATTGCAATTTAAAGTTTTAGGTTCAAATCAATAAAAGCACGGGTTGTGTCATGAAATAATGTCTCTAAAATTAAAGGACAATGAAAATCCACTTTTAATTGACCATAAACAGAGACATTTTCACTCCTCAAGGCCATCTCCGATAAACATTTACTTTGTTGAATTTCATTTTGTAATATGTGAGAAAACATTTAACAAAATTTTCATGTTAACGACAAAACAAAAAACACAAAATGAGAAAATTTAATGAAGCAATTATCCTTTAGCGTAAACTTTTTTAATGTTTTCTCCTTATCCTTTAACTTAACATATTAAATGAAAAAAACAAAAAAACAAAATAATTTCAAGTTAAAAAAGAGGTCAAAAGTATGATGATGTGTCATATCAAAGTTTTTGTTGGTCAAGCTAATTATGAAATTTTATGTGACTATTTTTTTCTTTATTATTTCAAGGACAACGCGTCTGTTTTTTCCCTTTATTCTTTAATCTACACACTAAACTTGTCATATTTATTTAATTTTTTTTTATGTAATTAACTTATGTTAATTTTATTATTATAACTATTTTTTTATTTTAACAATTTTTTTTGTATCATCCGGTGACCAGGCATGGCATTGAACTATATTTCTCTTCAAAGAATTAGGTTTTTTTTGGTGTCATATTCTGTTATGAAAGATATTTTTTTCCTGAATTGCATTTACCTTGGCATTTTGGCAGATTTGGTTTTTCTGGTATTTTTTGTGTTGTTGTTGTTGTAAAGGGCACAGGAAGGTAACAATCATTTTAATTTTCATTCTCATTCATTTATTCATTCATGAAACAACTTTAAAGGAAAAAAAATAGCAATATTTAGTTGTAATACTTCCGTTCACTTTTCGTGTAATTTAAAGCCTAAAATTTTAAGAAAAATTGGGGAAAATTTCCATTAAAATTAAAATTTTTTGTGATGAGAAAAAGTTCGTAACGGAAATTTGAAATTCACTATTAATACGAAACTTAAGGAGAGTGCTAGAGACAGTATGAATTGGTATGAATTTGGATTAAATGCACAAAAGAGAGAGAGGAAAATGAGAGAAAACAACTCAGGCTTGTTCAAAAGAGCATATGAGTCAAAAGCGGGCAATTTCAAAGAGTGATGGAGAACCGGCCTTAATTTTTTTGTCCTTTCATGCCTACATGACATTAAAAAGGGAATGAGAGAGAGAGAAAGAGCATTTTTTGAACAAAAAGTGAGTTGAAATTCAATCCTCTCACATTTTCATTGAAATTTCAACGCCACGCGATAACAAAGTCAGAAGAAATTTTTTTTTATGATTATTTTCTCAACATTTTACATTCCTTATATGAGTGTAATAAAAATATTTTACATATGTAACGTTATTATTTTTATTGACCATCACACACACACACACACATGACGATAACATAAAAGTAAAAATTTTCTAAATGAATCAAACAAATATTCATAATATGGTTTGGCCTCATAAAATGTTTTACAAGGTTAAATAAACGATGTTTTTTTATTATTTTCATTATATTTGAGTTAAATTGTCGGATTTTCATTCTAAAATTCATACAATAAAATTTCCATAACATAACAAATAATATCTGATATGCAGATACGAATAATTAATTAGATTTTTTTTTTGTTACCATTGAAATACTAACAGAAAAATTATTAACAATAAATCGGTAAAAACCATTAAAAAGCACTGATAAAATAATTGAAAAGAAAGACAATTGATTAATAAATTATTGAAAAAGAAGACGAAGAGATAGAAAATTAAAGTGATCACGCGACGCGATTCAAGTTTCATCATTAATTAACGTGATTTATGGCCACTTCTATTTTCCTTTTCATATATGATAAAAACAAAAACCGAAGAAAGAATTCAGTATTCAGCAAGCTTTGTAGTGAGATAACGATCGTTCATTGTCTAGTTATTTACCCATTTACAAAGTTTCCTCGAATGGTTAAGTCCCATAAATACACAAAACAATGAAAAATAAATGAGTGTGATATGAAAAGAAAATGGGAGAGAAAAAAAACTGACAATTATCAGTTTATATCGTGTTGTCGCACGCTTCATGTACAATGAAATTTAAGTGAAAGAGTTTGTTTGGTGTTTGAGACAAACAAAAAAAAAATAAAATGTATAATAAATTAATAAAACGTGACAATTATCACACTTTACCTTGAAATTTGAAAATAATGAGTGGTGTTTTTTGTCTTCAATTGTTATTGAGTTGAATCAGATTTTATGAACTTTTAACTTTGATTATTAGTTTGAGCCCTAAGAGATAGATTTTTGAAGATCAAGAGTCAAGTTCAATGTAAATTTTCTTTAGAGAGAATCTTTTAAGTTATTTAAGGAGCAAAATTCGTAGATGGAAATGTGACAGTTCATTGTTGATGAATAAGCTTAAGAAAACTTCAAAATTTGGCAGTTGAAACTGTCAAAATTTAAACGTCAAATAAAAATTGTCTAATGGGCTTTGAATGTCAACTTTGGGAGTCAAGGACATCAAATAAGTGAGCTGAAATGCCTTTTTAAAAATATAAATATTAAATTTTTGACATATGACATTTGAAACAGTTGAAGTTTGACATTTCATCTACTGTCAATTAGCTGTCATACATAGTTTTGACGTTTTCGTTCATCTAAGTAGAGTCAACGTTCTGTTAAACTCTATTTTGATGTTTCTCTACAGGTTGAATAGACTCAAAATGAAGAAACGTCAAACTTTGACAGGTGTTTTGACAAGTAACGTTCTGCGCGTTACCAGAGCGCCCTCTGAGCAGTATCTTCAATATTTTTTTGATAATTTCTGTTATAATGGACGTTTCATGACATTTTCTCTTCCTAACCCATAAAAACCACTCATTGAAATCACTTGCTCCTTTTTATCGTCATAGCCATCCAAAAAAATCGAATATCTTTCAAATAAAGTCCCATTCCACCCCTGTCTTCATTGTAACGCGCCAACTCGTTATCGGTCATTCGACTAAACGACAATTATTGAAAGTCAAATCAAGTGAAATGAAACTTTTAAAGGAGGTTTATTTTTTCTACTTCTTTTTTATACCATACATGAATCAACCATAACTTTCACTCGACATGAAAACTTTTGTATAGGAATTTATTATTATTATTATTATTATTATTATCATGTTGTTACAAAATTTTTCCTTTCATATACACATACATATACGTATCTGTGTACTGTGCATGGAAAATTGACTCCTTTCGATTCAAATACACACAGTGTGAACCATTGAAGGATTTTTTTTTCATTTTCATACATGTCGTTTTATGACACATACATGTAAGAAGGCAATCAATGAGTCTCTTAGTGGAACGATATGTTTAAAGTATATTTAAATTTTCGTGTCTTTAATTGTATTTGTGTAACGATCACGAACCAAAACCCGATAATGTTATGTGATGTTACATGCCAAGCAGTTAAAACATAAAAAGAAGAAGAAGAAGGGTTTAAAGCGTTAAATAAATTCCAACTTAGTCAGTCTTTTATATTGCGTATTTAAGTAAAGAATCGTTTTAATTTTCGTCTTCACAATTAAAATTTATATGTGCAGTATATCAATTTTTTCTGTAAACTGTTAAAATTATTATGACATATCAAAAGAAAATAATTCATATTCAAATTGAGGGAATTAAATGAAAGTCCTTGTATTGTCACATCAAATTAATAGAAAAATAAAGAAAAAGTTCAAATTTCTGTCATAATTTTGAAATTCAATTCAAACGGATGAGAATACAAATTAAGATATTCAGACAATTTCCTTTTAACAAGAAATTTATACTTGAAATCAAAATAAACGGAAAACAAAACGTGTGTGTGTGTGTGTTTTTTAAATGTTTTTTGCAAATAATCACGCAATCTGGACTCATATGATGTTAAAATAAAAAAAAAATCGTAAATGACCTCAAAAATAATAATAATTACGATAAAAAATATAAACATTTAATTCCTTTTAACGTCTAATATTAGAATTTCACATATGTCATAAAATAAAAGTGAGAAAGTGAAAAGAAAAATAACCTTTAAATTTCATCACGCAGTGCGTATCGGTTATGGTGTTCCTGTGACTTATCATAATCATAACAATAAAAAAAAAAATTATACGAAAAGGAAAAAAAAAATCCATTACAAGGATAAATATTTGATAATAAAATAGAGTGTAACTAACTTTTGGCAATTTAGTTCCTATCTTGTCGTTGAATCGTTAAAATATGGATAATAATAAAAAGAAAAAATAAATTTTTAACGGTTTTAATTTTTAAATTTAAATTCAAATTTAACTATTAAATTAAAATTAAGTGATAAACGTTAAAATTAAGAAGTAAATTAGTAAAAAAAATATTTAAATACGAAAAATAGTAAAAAAAATTAAGGAAATTTCTAAATGATTGATAGTGACGAAGATCCACCATTTGTTGTTCTGGCACCACCGCCATCAGTTATGTACCATCCAAATTACTATCCGCAGGTTAATGTCAATTTAAATTTAAATCTGGTTGGTGACATTTTAATTGTGATTTGTTCAGTAGTTTGGCTTTAAATGTTTTTTTCATCATTTTCATGGACTTTAAGTGAATTCATAGAAAAAAATTGAAGCTTAAACCCAAATTGGATTTCAAAAATATTTTGTGATAACGGTCGTGAAAAAAATCAGATTCAATTGAAATTTAAAATTGACATTCGGTCGATTTGGGTTAAGTGACAAAAATTTCAAAGAAAAAAATATTCACATTTCATGTAAAATTTATTCCCATACCAACATTAAGATGTTAAAAAAATGTAAAAATGAAAAAAAAATTCCCTGAAACATTTCATCCCAATTTAGCACGTGACGAAGATTCCATTATTCTGATATGTCCATTTACACATGAAATTAATCGTTTTTTTGTCATTGTCACAATTTCATAAAACATTATTTTAACTTGATAATTAAAATTCGGATCAATTGGTAATTTTCCAAATTGTTCCAAGGAAATGGATAAATTTGCATCATATTGGCCTTTTTTGATTGGGCATCGTATTGGAGGTGAAATGAAATCACCTAAAACCTTTGCTGTGAATGGTGTTTTTTCAAGGAAATTACAAATTCCAGGAATTTTTGAAAAATTGTAGTCGCTACATTTTGAATTTTTACAACGATCGGTTTTCAAGTGAATTTCAATCGGATATTTGAGATCGTCAGTTAGCTCAAATGTACCTTCAACGTGTAAATCGTTCTTTGAAGTGTAAATTGAAGAGTTTTTTGATGGTTTTAGCAGAGCCAATTCCTTGGAACAAAACACGGCTTTTTCGATTTTGAAGTAAACTGATTTCTGAAAATAAAATTTAAAAATATTAAAAAACGTTTAAATTTTTTTCAAAAAAACTCACTGCTGTGGTTTCAGTTACAAACATCAATAACACAGCAATTAATACAAGAAATTTCAATTTCGCAAAGGTCATTGTCCGAAATTTATTCAATTTTATCAAATTCAATTCAATTAAATGCAGACCAAAGCTCAATTCAGACTAAGCCGAAATCGGCACAAGTTTCCTCTTTAAATATAAAAATTTGGTCAAACAAAATTAAATTAAGAGAGATTTTTTTGGCACATTTAGATAAATTACTATTAAAATTATACAAAAATAAATCACGTGACTTTTGAATGACTTATTGACTTGGAAAATTTTAACTTAAAGTTTGATAGTTACCATGTGAGATGATGAAGTGTTAAAATGTGACTCAGTTTCGTCTGCATGAAATTCAGCTAGATGTTAATTTTAAAGTTTTTTAATGGAAACGCCTGGTTGTTTGTAAATTTTACATTTTTATAATGGAAACAACTGGTGTTTTGTATTTTTTTCAATTTAATATCAATTTCATGTGATAAAAACGTGATAATTTTGTTTAAAGCAATAATTTTAAATTTAATCACAAATTTTGAATTACAAACTCAATCGAAAAGCCTTTTGCAAGAGAGAAATATTTTAACGGAAAATTGTGGAATTTAAAATAAAACTTTCTCATAATTTTTTATTTCATTTTTATCTTTATTCATAATTTTCTCATTTCATACATCACATACATTAATGATGCCTTGAAGATGCCTCCATAATTCTGATATTTCCATCAAGACATCCAACTAATTTCTTTTTTGTAACTGACAATATTTCATATAACATCACCTTCACTTGATACGAATAATTCGGATTGATTGGTAATTTTCCAAATTGTTCCAATGACATGGTCACATTCGTTTTATAGTGTCCCAATTTTACCGGACATCGCAGTTTTGGGGTGATGTAATCACCTAATCCACCTTTTTGGAATGGCAATCTCTCAAGAAAACCACACACACCCGGAATTTTGGAATAATTCTCTTCACGACACTTTGAATTTTGACATTTATCTGTTTTAATGTGAATTTCCATCGAATTTTTAATGTTTTCAGATAAATCAAATGCACCAATGACATAAAGTTGGTTTTGAGACGTGTAAACAGATGAATTTTTCCAGGGTTTTAAGAGAACTGTTGATTGTGAACAAAAAGTGACTTTTTCCGTTTTGAAATAAACTGATTTCTATGAAATTGAAAGGAGAATTTTAAATTCAGACAAAATTTAGGGGAAAAAATCAAATTAAAGCTTACTGAAGTTGTTTGTGTGAAAAAAATCAATTCAATTACAAACACGACAAAGAGCTTTAACCTTACGAAGGTCATAATCCTCAAATCATGCAAAGTTGAATATTGTGTTTGAATGTCTTATGTGATTAAACGTAGATTGGGAACTAAATGAAAAAATGTCATTGTGAACATTTTTATTCATATACAAATTGAAAAATAAGGAAATTAGTGAAATAATTTGCAAATTATCATTTCATCGCTCATATTAAATGTTAATGTGTTCAATTTCCTGGTGTTTAGTAAAAATTAGCATTAAATGCTATGAAGTGGATTCAAACCTGTCATGATGAAATTGAAATCAAACAGAATGAGCAAAAAATTGTGATAAAATAAGAAAATTTCAAGTCAAAATCATTTTTTATTCCTTCAAATTCATTTTTCTTAGTTAAAATTATTTCCTTATCCAGCTTTTGGTGCAACAATTCTCAAATTGATACTCAAACAAACCACGAGCCGTTTTTTCTTATCTGGCATCATCTCATTGACTCTAAATGTCGCAATATATTTCGAATTCGGATCATTTGATATCAACGAAGCCAATCTATTCAATTTCATTGTCAAATTCACACCATACTGTCCTTGTTTCAATGGACACCTAATACTTGGTGTAAAACTATCTCCAATACTTTTCTGTTGAAATGGCATTTTGACAAGCATAGCACAAACACCAGGCAAATTTTGATTGAGCAGATCATGACATTTTGATGACTTCACATCACATTTTTGTATTTTAACTTGGGTACCCATCGGATTTGAAATTTCGTCCTCGATATCAAATGATCCGACAAAACGTAATTCATTTTGTGCAATTGTAAGTGTCAGGTTAGACCAGGTTTTGAGTACGGATGTTGCATGTGAACAAAAATTGTATTTTTCTAATTTGATTGAACCTGATTTAACCTGAAAATTAAAAAAAAAATTAAAAAATTATGAGGAAAAAAAATTATAATTAACAAACTTCATTGATGATGACCAAAAAAATCAATCCAAACAAAATTTTAAAACTGGCATTTAAATGTATGATCATTTTGTTTTAGCGTTTGAACTTGGAATGAATTTTGTGTATGAAAATTCACGTAATTTGAAGTACGAACATTTTTAATTGAATTCATTGAAGCATAAAATTTGTGTTTTTTTTTCAATTAAATTTAATTATCCTAAATATCAAATATATTTTCTGATCAAATCAAATCGCATTAGCGAAATTATAAGCTAATTTTCGATGAATTTTCACAAATTTGGCCTCTTGTCAGTTGATTAGGACTTGAATTCGCGGGTCACGGTATCCAGCATGACATTGAAATATACAGAGTGACAGAAAGAGTGTGTGAGAGAGAGAAAATAAAAAAATGTTTTTTCAATGAAATCACATCAAATTTTATTTCATTCTTATGAATTCAAAGAATCAATTCGAGTTCTGTAATGTAATGAAATTTTCACCCCTTAACCTGACTTTTTCTTTGCGGCTTGTTCCATGACTCTCAAATTCGTATTGATACATGCCACCAATCGTTTCTTCATTCCTGGCATCATTTCATGCAGAGTAAATTTCACCACATATTTAGAATTAGCATCAATCGGCAATGAAGAGATACTCTGTAAACTTACAGTTGCATTGCCCTCGTAGTGCCCTTTCTTGATTGGACATCGCAGTTTTGGGGTAAATCCATCACCGATACTTGTTGTTTGAAACGGCAATCTTTCAAGCATACCACACACTCCAGGTACCTTCTGTGTTAAAAAATCATGACATTTATTTGACGTCGTCTCACACTTTTCCGTTTTGAATTGAGCCTCAATTGGATTTTTTATGTCTTCATCGAGATCAAACAATCCAATAAGACGAACATCGTTTTTGGATGTGAAAATTGACGAGTTTTTCGATACTTTAATCAAGGAGGACGATGCTGAACAAAATGTATATTTCTCTATTTTGACATAAACTGATTTCTGTTGAGAAAAAATTTTATTATTCTGTTAAGGGGCAAAAAAACTTAAAATGGTAATACAAAATTTACCGAAATGACAATTGACGTCAAAATACTGAATTGGATAAGTAAAATAATCGAAATTTTGGAAAAAACGTTGAACATATTTTCCGTGTCTGTTTTCCTCAAAATTTCAAAAATAAATGAATTTAAATGTTTGGGTGTCGTTACCTTTATTGAGTGAAAATAATCGGATTAGGCGTCATCCAATTTTCTGATCTTATCCAGAAAAAAATACAATTATATACTCATATTGTTAAAAACACATTTTCGCCAAAAATTATTTAAATTTTAAAAATATTATAAATTGTTTCTGTGCTTTTATTTCAATTATTCGATAATTTTATTTAAATTCAACCAGATCTCGCCCGCATTGAGTTTTCCATAGCCCTTATATTCGCATTAAGACAAAAAACAAGTCGTTTCTTAAAATTCGGCATCATCTCATGCACTTGCAAATTCAACTCATATCTTGAATTTGTATCAATTGGTAATGATAAGATTTTAACAATAGTATGATTAACATGCATTTCATAAAGTCCAGCTTTGACAGGACATCTCATTTTAGGTGAGAAGAAATCTCCTAAACCCTTGTCTGCAATTGGTACTTTTTCAAGAAATCCACAAATTCCCGGAATTTTCTGATTCTGAAATTCACGACATTTGGTTGACGTTGTCTCACATTTATCCACCTTTATTTGCATTTCCATTGGGTTTTTTATCGTTTCTGAGACATCGTAAATACCGTTGATATTCAAGGTGTTTTGGGATAAGAAAACTGTTGAATTTGCCCACGTCCTAGCCAGAGATGTTGACTGGGAACAAAATCGGTACTTGTCAAGTTTGAGATAAAGCGACTTCTAAAAGTTAAATAAAAAACAATCAAAAAAAGTAATTGGAGCCTCAAAATTATTCTTACAGAAGTAATTTGGGTTAGAATATTTAATAAGCCAAAAAATTGTATTAGAAGCTTCATCATTTATCTCTTACACGGTCCAATATTGTAAAGTGTTGATTTAAGAATAACCTCGAAACTGTAAAATTTTTAAAGTTTTATATATTTAAAATCAAAATGTTAATTCGACTCATTTCCTCACATATTTAGAAACTAATGGAAAATAACTATCTGATAAAATCTTCATGAATTATTCAAAACTTTACAAAACAAATTATCGCACTTATTCAATTGAAATAGTACGTAAGAGGAAGCTAAAAGCGAAATTGCCATGAAAAATGTCACGACTCCCAGTTGAGGCTTTTTAAGAAGCCAGTTAAAATCCCTTTTTAAATTCAAGAAATATAAGACAGATTTTCAAAGACCATTAAGGATCAACAGAGACGATTTTTTGGGCGATTTCCACTTACAATGTAGAAAAATATAAATTTTTCAAGGTTAAAAATTTTTATTCATTCATTGCTTCAATTTCAATTGAAAACTGGTTCCTTTTTGTCAAAGAACCTTAACCTGATTTTGACCGCATTGAATTTGTCATAGCCCTAACATTGCCGCTTATACACGAGATGAGTCGTTTCTTCGAATTTGACATCACCTCATGAAATTGAGCAACAGCTACATATCTCGAATTGGTGTCAATTGGTAATGACAAAATTCTTTCATATGAATGATTGATATAAACAGAATAACGCCCAGATTTGATTGGGCATCTTATTTTCGGTGTGAAATAATCACCAAGACTAACATCTGCAATTGGTAGCCGTTCAAGAAATCCACAAAATCCAGGAATCAGCTGATTAAGAAATTCTCGACATTTTGACGACGTTGTCTCACATTTATCCACCTTTATTTGCAATTCAATTGGATTTTTTACAGTTTCAGCAATATCAAATGTCCCAATTGCATATAAAACGTTTTGGGAGGTGTAAATGGTTGCATTTGCCCATGGTTTGATGAGAGCCGATGACAGTGAACAAAATCGGTATTTATCAAGTTTGAGATAAATTGATTTCTGGAAGAAAATCGTAATTTAATTCAAGCTAACTTTAACATCTCACTTAACTCACAGAAGTGGATTGAGTCAGAAAACTCATTAATCCGAAAAATTGAATGAAAATTTTTAATTTACTTAATGTCATTTCAAAGTTAAACCAAATTCAATTGAAATAAGTGTTAGACAAGTGTTGATTTCAAAATGACTGATAATCTGTGAATGTTAAAGCATTTTGTTGAATATCAAAAAAATATGATGAATTAGTTCGAAATTTATTTCAATTAACCATTTCATATCATGGTAAATTAACTTTTTGTATATCAAGTAAGAGGATCATTTTCCTTAACCTGATTTTGACCGCATTGAATTCTCCAATGCTCTGAAATTCCAATTCATACACATTATAAGATTTCTTTTTACATTTGCCACATTTTCATACAACTGCAAGTTCATTTCATATCTTGAATTTGTATCAAATGGTAATGATAATATTTTTCTATACGTATAATTTATATTTGTAGCATATTGTCCAGCTTTAATTGGGCATCTCATTTTCGGTGTGAAATAGTCTCCAAGCCCTATATCTAAAAATGGTACTTTCAAAAGAAATCCACAAATTCCAGGAACCTTCAGATTCTGAAATTCACGACATCTTGATGATGAAGTCTCACATATATCCACTTTCATTTGCACCTCAACAGGATTTTTTACTGTTTTTGATAGCTCGAAAGTACCTGCAACGTACAAGGTATTTTGCGATATGTACATTGTTGTATTTGGTAATGGCTTAGTAAGCGATGTTGCGGATGAACAATATTTATATTTATCAAGTTTAAGATAAATTGATCTCTGGAAGGCAAGGAATTTAAATTTAAATTAAAGTCAACGCAAAAAGAAATCACACTCACTGAAGTGGCTTGAGAAAAAAAAATCATGATACCCAAAAATTTAATGATAAATTTAATTAATTTTAACGTCATTTTAAATTCTGATAAAATTCTACAGAAATATGTTCGTGACAAGGGTAGATTGTGGAATGACTGAAATTTTTTCAATGTCAGTTATATTTAATTATTATGAAGAAATAAAAATTAGTCAATTCAGATAAACGTAAATTGTGAGATAATAGATTGATGCATTTTTCCATGGTTTGACCGAACCTTTTGATCCGTAACAATTGATGTAGACCGATTTCTGGTGAACAAAAATAAAAGAAAATTGATTCTTCATGCAAAATTAAAAAAAAAAAATCATTGAATCTGAACCCAGTAATTAAAATACCAGGCTGAAGTCAATAATTAACAAAAAAAATAATACTGTTAATGTAATTGACGTTAACATTGCTTATAAAGGTGAATTTTTGGTGTATTTATGTTTATCAAAATTCAGTCAAAAGGAATCGGGAACAAAATTATTTTGTTGTATTAAAAATACTTTATTTTTCAAATGCACAATCAATAAAAATCAAAATTAAGGTTAAAATCGAAAATTTCACATTTCCTCAACCAGATTTTGACCGCATTGAATTTTCAATGGCTCTAATATTTGCATTAAGACAATGAACAAGCCGTTTCTTGAAATTTGGCATCATTTCATGCACTTGAAAGTTAAATTCGTATCTTGAATTTGTATCAATTGGCAAAGTCAAAATTTTTTCAAAAGTATGATTGATATGAGTCGCATAACGTCCAGCTTTGATAGGGCACACCATTTTTGGTGTGAAAAAATCTCCAATGCCTTTATCGAATCCTGGAATTTTATCAAGAAATCCACAGAGTCCAGAAAACTTTTGATTATGAAATTCTCGACATTTTGTTGATGTTATCTCACATTTATCCACCTTTATTTGCAATTCAAGTGAATTTTTAATTTTTTCGGAGATTTCATAGGTTCCGAATGCGATCAATGTGTTTTGTGATATGTATGCACTCGCATTGGTAACTGGCTTAGCAAGAGATGTCGAAAGCGAACAAAAGCGGTATTTGTCTAGTTTGAGGTAAATTGATCTCTGTGAAGAAAAAATATCAAAAAAATCTTGAATCCAAATGTAAAATGGTCGAAATTTAACTTACAGAAGTGATTTGAGTAAGAAAATTCATTACACAGAAAATTTTTATAAACATTTTAAATTTTTTGAAGACCATTTTCGAAAGAATTACTGATTTCTTTAAATTAATCCAATTCAGTCAAGAGTTGAAATGCGAGTGGAAAAATTTGTTGAATACCAAAAAGTCAAAGCATTTATTTTTGAAGTGCAATTGCTAATGAAAATTAGTAATATTATATAAAATCACGATAACTTAAATTTATTTGCCAAAATAAATAAACAAATTATCATTAGCAATCATTTGCAGTTTATTGAGCGTGCTAAATACGATATGATAAAAAATTAACCAGATTTACTTCTCAAAGAAGACTCCATGACTTGAAAATTTCCTTGAATACAAGCAACCAGTCGGCTACTCATTCCAGGCATCATTTCAAAAACTGTCAGTTTTACTTGATATTTTGCACTTGCAATAGGTAACACTGCAATTTTATCTAAAGACAGTGTGATATTAAACGTGTAACGGCCTTTTTTGATCGGGCACCGAATTGGAGGATTGAAACAGTCACCTATGTTACCCGAAAAAAATGGCATTTGTTCGAAAAATGCGCATGCACCTGGGACTCGCATATTATGAAAGTCGTGACATTTCATTGATCTCGCTTCACATTTGTCTATTTTGAGTTGAACTTCAAGCGGATTTTTAACGTTTTCAGAGATATCTAATGAACCAACCAAGATCAAATCGTTTTGAGATGTGTAAATTGTTGTGTTTTTCCAAGGTTTTATGAGCACTTTTGACAAGGAACAGTAAATTGTCTTTTCGAGTTTTATGTAATTGGATTTCTATGGGAAAAAAATTAATTTGATTTCATTTCATATTTTTTTTGAATTTACCCCATTGATTGTGATGAAAAAACTTATCAAAATCAGTCCTGAAACGAATTTAGAGCTCATAAATTTCATTTCACGTAAAAAATGTATTTAAATCAATTCACAGTGTTGATTTGAATTAAACTAACGTTAAATAACCAATATTTTTTGTAAATATTTATCAAAATAATTAGCTAATTTGACCGGAACTGTTATTTAACAACACAATTTTTTGATATTCAATTAAATTTCAATACTAATCTGATGAAATTTTTTAATTATTTTTTTATAGCCAGCAAGTTACGGTAAGAAGAACGGTGTTTGGTATGCATCACCTGGCAATCAAGGCTGGGGTGGAAAATCAGGAGCTGCTGGAACAATAGCTCGTAAATCATCAATTGTCGAAGCCGACAATATGCCATCAAATACAGTTAAACCGTCAGCTGGACGGGTCATTCGAATCATAAACAGCAATGATCACACAGTTCAGGTATGTAAATCAATAAAAATGAAATGTAAAATTGTGTCACATTAACGGAATTCGATGTCAAAAAGTAGCACAAAAATCAAAACCATACAACAAAAAATATTGGACTCTTCTAGAAATAAAGTTTTCAGTTTTTTTTTATATTCAGAGTAAAAAAGTAATGCAAAATAATACAAGTTTTACGCAAAAGTGTCCAATATAAAATGTAACAAACATACAAAGGAACATCAAAAAGCCACACCACAACTCGACAAAATGACATGCAATGCAATGCAATTCAAAAGTTTACAAAATTCTATTAAAATTAAACTAAATGCGCTTTTTAAACCGTTTTATCATTGTCTGCTAGTCCGTTAATCGTATCAATTATATAAAATTAATAGAAAAATGCACTCACTTTTAATATTCATAATGAAATTTACTTTAATTTATAATGCAATTCAAGTTTTTACAAATTAATTCATTTCATTTGAACAGACTTTGTTGAAACGATGATGACGCGACACACTAACATACATACGTTTTGTATTTGACTTGAAAATTTATGTTAAAGTTATAATAAATAAAATAGTTTTACCAAGAATTGAAGGGGAGCGTCGTTGATTTAAATGAATTTTCAAGGAAAATGCGCTTTTGGTATCGGTTTGAAGGCGCGATCTAAGACAAAATAGATTCAAATTGCCCGGAACATTGCAATATGAAATTCAAAGGCAAAAAACCGTTAAAAATTGATTTACAGCAATTTTAAATGAAAACGAGGGAAATCAAAATGCACTTTCATGTTTCGGTACAGGTTACATTTTTCTTATTTTTTTAAAATATTGACGTTTAAATACGAAAACATTTTAATTTTAATGAATGGCGCAAAATATACACGTAAAAGTTAGTTTTTAAATCTCTTATTTAACAGATTAACATGAAATCAGTTGGGGTGAGTTGGGAAATTGTCGGATTATACAGATATTCAACTTATTTTGATAAATTTTATTTAAATTCTATTCAAGTCCGATCAAATTTTGCTCATGCTCAAATTTTCCTTCTAAATTGGAGAATTTTCACCCCATTGAATCACTTTTCCGTTCATAACTCACTTTATTAGTTCAAAACAGTCCATTTTTAAAGCTCAAGGAAAGAATTAACTTTTGTAAATACACGTAAAAAGACCGACAATACAAACAAAATTTCTTGCAATCATAAATTTATGTATTTATATGAATATTTTTCCATACAATTTACATACAAAAAATTAGCATAAGTGAAATTTTTTTCAAGTAAATCAATATTTTGTGCATAATCTGAGTTGTTGGTCGCTTACGATTTTCATGTTGATTTCATTGAGTCGACGTTGAATTTCGTCTTTGGATGCTTTCATCAATTCCTGCAGTGTAAAGTAGCAAAATGCGTCTCTGATTGATTCAAAGTTCTAATTTTAACGAAAATTTGTCTCAACTTTCTCTTTTTTTAATTCTTTTCGTTACAAAAAAAAATCTTATCGACCAATTTAAAAAAGAATTTCCATTCATGAGTGAATTCATTTACAGAAAAATGTTTCCTTCAAAATAAATAGCATTTTTATTAGGTCTTTCACGGTATAACACATAATTAAGTTCAGTCTTGAACTTGTTTTCATTCATTACACCGTTATTAATTTTTTTTATTATTTTTTTTAATACAAATTACTTTGAGAACATGAAACGAAAAATTACTTGACCATCGTGAAATTCATATATGTTGATTTTGAAAAGCGATCCAGACTTAATTTACATAAAAAAGTGCTCTATCTTATTATTACCAAGAAATTTTTTTGTCTTTAATTTTCTTTGAATCGAAAGTGTATGAAGTCCGAAAATTACAATAATAAGGCATATTTTAAAAATGTGTTGTAGAGTAAAAAAGTCATAAATAATAATTACATTGATTAGTGGCCTCACCTAGAAAAGAGGGCGTGTGTGAGTGTGTGTGTGTACCGTATCCTTAATTTTTTAAATTATTTCATTTCATTGAACCTTGAAAATAAATAAAAAATCTCGATAATACTTTTTTTTTACTTTTCACTTGCAGTGTCGTGTGTTACTCAATTTACGTACATCTCAACCATTTGAAGAAGTTGTTGAGGATTTGGGTCAAGTGTTGAAAATGACTGCAGCAAAACGGATGTATGCCGTTGGTGGACAGGAAATTCGTAGTTTTTCACAGTTACGAAATGAATTTGCCGATGTAGATACATTTTATTTGAGTGCTGGTGGTGTTGGAACTGGCGCGCCAGGTTCACCACTACGACGATCAAGATCACGAGCTGGGCTTGCTGCGATTCCGGCGGGTGCGAGTGGTGAAGATCCGGGTAGATCGACCGCAAAACAACGAGCACGTAGCAAAAGTAGACCGAGGATTTTGTATGCTCCGGATAGTGAGGTTGCTCGAGGAGTGCCAGGAGAATGTGAGTTATGAGATTTTGAATTGAAATTCATGTTCAATAATTTTTTTCTTGTATTGCAGTTTCAGGTCCAAAAGAAGAACCAACCCGAATCACAATCAAAGGCATGCGTCGAACATTTTATCCGCCTGTACATCATGCTCCGATCGATAACTCGCCACCTGATAAGAAACTTTTATTGCATTGGGTTCACGGATATCGTGGCACAGATTCTAAACGTAATTTATGGGTACTGCCAACTGGAGAACTTTTATACTATGTAGCAGCAGTTGCAATTTTATATGACCGCGAAGAAGAATCACAGAGACATTACACGGGACATACTGAAGATATCATGTGGTGAGTATTCACTTATTTTAGTTCAACGTCAACATTTTCACTTTTTCCCTCTCAAATTTTAAGCATGGAAGTCCATCCATCTCGAGAGCTAGTGGGATCAGGACAACGCGGCGGTCGTGATCGAAAATCCCAAGCTCACGTCCGTATTTGGAGCACAGAATCCCTTCAAACACTTTACGTTTTCGGTATGGGTGAGTTAGATACAGGTGTGCTTGCAGTCGCATTTTCACAGCTAAACGGAGGAAGTTACATTTGTGCAATTGATGCTGGAAGGGAAGCCATTCTCTCTGTATGGCAATGGCAGTGGGGACATTTACTGGGTAAAGTTGCGGTAGGTATTTCCTCACATTGCAACAAAAAACACACACACATTATACTGCTAAATTTGACACAGTTTTCAAATCACAATCATGAAATGAAATCAGTTACCAGGAAAAAGTTGCAACAAAAAAAACTTTTAATATTTTAATTAAAACAGGAATTCAATTACTTTTTGCTTTACATTCAAAATTATTACACTCATACATCAAAGTTATAATTTTATAAATTGCAAAAGTTTTTCTTGCATTGTAATTTTATGGGACTGGGAAACTTTTTCCACAAGTAATCGACAATTATCAGTTCAAATGAGGGGATTTATGACCTAATTTGAGGTTATTTTACATATTTTTCGTGATTATTTTTACTTTAAACGCCCACATTTCCTGAAACTCAATTTAAAAACTGAAACTTTTTCCTTTTTATTTTTAATTTAAAAAAACATATCACTGAATGTGTGTCAAATTATGTCACGATATCACAATTTTATGATTCATAGACATTACAAGAGGGAATATCAGGAGTTGCGTTTCATCCATTGGATGATAACTTGTTAATAACACACGGTAAGGGCCATTTGGCTTTCTGGCATCGAAGAAAAGACGGATTCTTTGAGAGAACTGATATCATTAAACCGGTAAGTAATTGAGAGTGAGATTTTGTAGTTTGTAGCACACTTTAAAGCACATTTCATCATAATAATTTTTTTTATCACACTGTGTACATAAAATTCAAATTCAAAAAAAAAAATCAGCCATCACGCACACATGTCACGAGTTTACAGTTCGAGGCCGATGGAGATGTTGTTACAGCAGACAGTGATGGTTTTATCACAATCTACAGTGTCGATTCAGAGGGTGCATATTTTGTTAGGATGGAATTTGAAGCACATACCAAGGCAATTGGATGTCTTGTCATGTTAAGTGAGGGCACATTGATTTCGGGTGGTGAAAAAGATCGTAAAATTGCGGCATGGGATTCCTTACAAAACTATAAAAAAGTCACAGATATTAAACTTCCTGAAAATTGCGGTGGTGTCCGTACAATTTACCCACAACGTCCTGGGCGTAATGATGGTAATCTGTATGTTGGCACTACACGCAATTGTATAATGGAAGGTTCACTGCAACGTCGTTTCAATCAAATTGTCTTTGGACACTCCAAACAATTGTGGGGCTTGGCTACACATCCTGAGGAAGATCTCTTTGTCACAGCTGGTCATGATAAGTATATTGCTCTATGGAGAAGACATAAGCTCGTTTGGGTGGCGCAGGTTAGTAAATTGGTGAGACAAAACCCCAATTTAGATAAATGTGAAATATTGATTTACCGCAATGGTCGTTTTTTTTCTTAATTTAATTTTCACAGAGTTCGTATGAATGCATTTCAGCTGCATTCCATCCATTTGGATCGGCAATTGCAGTGGGCAGCACTGAAGGACATCTCATTATAATAAATGTGGAAAATGGAGCAACTATGCTCACAATCCGTGTATGTGGATCTCCATTAAATACCATAGAATTCAATCAAAGTAAGTCAAATTTATCCAAATTTTAATTTAAATTTCAATAAAATTCAACAAAAATTGTCTGTCTGTCTAGTCTCATATCAGGGATTTCGAAAACGAAGTGAGTTTGAGGTTTTCTCTTAAAATTACGCTTTGAAATTGATATGAATATAAATTGCTTCAATGTATAAAATTGTTTTATATTAATGATTTTTAAATGTTATTTTAATTTTATAGTTGGTGATATAATTGCAATTGGATCTCAAAATGGAAGCATTTACTTGTTCAGAGTTTCACGTGATGGATTTTCATACAAGAAAATTAACAAAATACGAGGATCACAGCCCCTGACACACATGGATTGGAGTATCGATGGAAGTTATTTGCAAACTGTCACAGTTGACTATGATTTGTTGTTCTGGGATGTTAAATCTCTGTCACCTGAGAAGAGTCCAATTGCAATGAAAGACGTTAAATGGTTTACACACAATTGCGTTATCGGATTTTGTGTTGCTGGCATGTGGAATAATCGGTTCTATGCAGCACCATCGACAATCACCACATGCAGTCGATCACCAGCATCTGATGTGCTTATCAGTGGTGATGCTGAGGGATATTTAAGGCTATTCCGGTATCCAACTATAACACCACGTGCCGAATATCAAGAAGCCAAAGTGTATTCAGGCGTTTTGGCTTGTACGAGATTTGTGGTTGGTGGCAAGATGCTAATTACCGTTGGTGGCACAGATGCCTCTTTAATGGTTTGGGAATTACTTGGAGAATAGCCTTTGTGGCCCCCGTGGTGCACGACATCTCGAACAGCTACTCCTAGTCTTAATCCACTTCCTCCTCCTACTCTTCCTCTAAGTAATTCTACTAATAATTATAATCTTCAAGAACAGCGACCTAGTATTGTATCTTCAGTCGGCAATAGTGATACAACAACAAGTACAGTTAACAACAATCACTGGGTAAAGCATAAATATAACCGTTATTATTGGCGATGATAAATTATTAATTCAATTTTTTTTCTCTCTCTCTCTTTCACTTGCTCTGTAAAATTCATACCAAATTCCAACACACTTTCTTTTAATTTTTAATTTAATTTAATATTTTCCAAAATTAACCGGTCAAATATTATTTTAATCGACACACATGCAACACACCTGTAAATACACACACACACATACAAAAAAATATATAGGAAAATCAATCTGATGCCAACACTGAAGATACAGATATGATTGGACCTGAATACGCAGTCCTGTTACCTGACTCGTTTGCTGTTCTTGATTCATCATTTTAAATTTAAGGCAAAATTAACTTTAATATTAAATTAAATTAGATACAAAAAGAAAATAAAATTTCACTTATGCATTTTGTCAAATCAAGAAATATCACGCGAAAATTCACCCAAAAATAAAACACTCACTCACTCACACACAAAAGGGATTGAAATGAAAAGTTTTAAGAAAACAAGAAGAAGATGTGTCCATTAATCCAATTCATTTAAATGTGTTAAAATAAAATAAAAATTGTGTCTTGTCCATTTAGTGTAATAAGGAAAAAAAATTTCGATGACTTTGAATTGAAATTTATTAAATGCCATATTTGTACAATTGATGTATTTCCTTAGATGAAGAAACTTTTAAATGAAAAATAGCTAGAAACGGGTTTCGATTTGTAAATCAACAAAAATTATTAAATACATAATACATACATAAAGTAAAATAATATAAAATTTAAGGAAAAATACCTTTCAAAACGTATTTCATAGAAAAAAGTTAAAAATACAGTTAAAATTTACAAAATACCAGGCGTTTCCATTTAGTTCAATTTTTTTTTTAAATAGAAATCCATAGAAAATGTTACATTAAATTAGAAAAATTCATAGAAATCAGTTTAAGATAAAACAAAAATATGTAGAAATGAAATTCAATGTTAGACAAAATAGAATGGAAACCGTTAAAGAAAAATGAGCTTCAGCACAAACTTTTATACTACAAATTAATGAGAGGCACGCTTTTAATTGATGAAAAAAATTAGATATTGAAGAAAATTAATATTTATATTTAAAAAGTAAATACAAAAAATTCAATTTTTGGTATCTTCCATTAATATATTTAATAAAAAAAAATTATTAGCTCAAGTTAGTGAGCTTTAAAAATTTATAACAGCTGAGCTGTTACTATTTCTACTATTATCTCTAAATAAAAAAAAATAAATTCAAAGTTTTTTTTTAAAGAAATTTAATCCTTGTTGATTTACTGTGCCTTCAGGTGCTTAACTTTTAGCTATGCGCTTCGTGTACACTACACAAGTTAGCGTTGGTTAATTTTTATTTTGTGTGAGTGTATACGTAGCGCATATCTAAAAGTTAAGCACCTGAAGCCGGCCTTAAACACAAGGTATCTAGATTTTAATTTATATCTGAAATTATATTCAGATTTAATTGCTTAGAACAAGAAATTTAGTGATCAAACTCTGTAAAAAGCCTTTGAAATTATATAGAAAAAAATTTCAATGAAATGAAGCCTTTTATGTGGAAGTGATAGATTTTTGTTAAATTTAAATAAAACTTAAATGAAATTAGTGAAATTTAATCAAAAAATTAATAGTTTTCAAAAAAAGCCGTTATTTTAAAAAATACTGTTATTTTAAAAAAACCGTTCATTTAAAATGACCGTTATTTTCAAAAAAAACGTTGTTGAACAGGTTTGAAATTAAAAATTTGTTTTTCTTTTCAATTTAAAACCATTTTAAAATGATTAAGATTTTTATTTTATATTCATATTTTTATTAGTCACAGTCAACACACACAATCACGGTAAAATCAAAAAATTTATAATATAAAATTTGAAAAATAATAATTTTTTGCAATTCAATGAAAAATTAGTTATAATAATGATGATAAGATTAGAAAATAAATTTATGAAATGAAAATGAGATGAAAATAATAAAAAAATGCATTAGAAAATATGAGAAATGTGTTTCATGGCCATTTCACGGGGTGAGACGGTCAAAAAGACCAAGGTAAAAAAATTTAAAAACCAGTTTTTTCAAATTTAAATTTCAAATAAATTTTTATTAATTTTCAAATTCATTCAATTTTATTTTAAATAAATAATTTTAGTTCTTAGTTATTTATCACATAATTTCATTAATTTTTATTTTACTTAAGATCATAAAATAACATTCATAATTAATTTTTAATACTTTTCTCTTTTAAATTTTGTCTCCTTTCCAGGCTATAATAATTCAACCATATTTTTTCATTTTCAATTCAGTGTAAACTTATCCTCAAATATTCAAACTATGCCTAAACGAAGGGGTTTGACCCCATGCAACATTTTTTTATATAACAAATCAGCTTTTAACCATTATAAACTTTCATTTAATATTCATTTTTATATTAAAATAAATATATTTTTTTTGTTCTCACTATTTTTCCTACAATTTCTATCCCTTTCATTTATTACAGTTCTTTTTTTTTCTTACTCTTACTCTTACTTTAATGTTTTTTTTAACAGACATTACTTACATTTTTATTTTATTTTATCATTAAATATTTACATTTCTCATTTTTTTTTTAAGGAATATTTCCGGTGAATTTTAATGATTTTTACATTTCACTTGTTCCGTGCATAAAAGACACAAAGCCAGTGCTTATACACAGACACGTCTTTTATGCACGGAGCGAGCCATTTGATTTTGATTTTTCTGAATCCTAAATTTTAATTTTCATTGAATGTTAAACAAATTTTAGTACATTTTTCTGTTCAAAGTCACATTGAAGCTTATTTTTTATTTTAATTCTATCACTAAAGAATTCCGTCCATCACATGGCAACAAATAATTGAGACTATGATGGAATTTTACCTTACTTTAAGATTTCTTTCGAAGATTTCTTACAATTTTTGTCAAATTTCATTAAAATAGTCGTCAAAAAAATGCATTTCAAAGCGTATTTCCCCTCGGTCCTTGTAACAAACCTTGAATTTTTTTCGTTTATTTCCTATTTTTTATTATTTTTTTTATTTGAGTAACTATTTTAAATGTTTATCATATTTTTTTTAAGTTTATTTTTTATATCAAATATATGGATTTCTTTCATTTTTTTTATATTTCATTTTCTTACTGTAAATTTAATTTTTTTTTTTTATTTTTTAAGTGAATTTCATTGCAAATCTTTACAGGACTCGGGCAATTCCTAGTCAATTTCATTCTAAATTGTTGTATTTCTGATTAAATGTTTACTTTAAAATGATAAATTTGATCTGATTATACAATGAATTTGGCTTTGATAAACAGTAAACGGCAGTTTATTAATCAGACTGACTTAATTTTGAAGGCTTTCTTAGGAAATTATGTTTTTTCATTTAAATTTATATTTAAATTAATATTTACAATTATTTTATCATGAGAATAAGAACGAGTCAATTGAAATTTTTAACTTTAATCGTGTACTGATGCTTTTCTGGTGATTTTTTTCTTTAAAATACCTGGATTTTCTGTGAGTGGTCTCTAGATCGATTCAATGGATTTGATCTGATTTCAGGTAATTTATTGATACCACCTTTGTAATGTGACCGTTGATTTTAATTAAGGTACAATAAGTAGGCAATTTAGCTTACACAATATTTTGATTTTTTTCCCATTTAACATGTTTTAAGTTAAAATTAGGCTTTTATTTCAATTAAGTTTTCGTATTTTTAAGCCTACAATACACGTAATGTAATTTTTTTCTTAAATACGTATATCAATGATGTTACAATAGGCAGGGACACGTCTGATTTGCCTAAGTAACAAAAATTGAATTGAATTGATCATTAAATTAGGTCGCTTGTATCTACGAGTAATTAATTTTTTTCAAGGTACATTTTCTCTCATAATTTCTTGTTTCATTTCAAAATTTATACCACATCTGATATTTCTGGTGCTGGGTCGGGTTCGGGATCAATAAAAATACTTGTTCCCTCCCCGACCATCTCATATCAAATGCTGCTGGACCGTGCAACTGTACAAAATCCCGATGTCGTATTTTGAATTTGCAAATGATTTTTATTCCCATTTTTATTGTTATTCAAGTATTTTGCAGGATGGCCATTGTGTTGTGGTGTCTTTCCATTGCAACTCACATGACTTCCATTGAGGCCATTCAATAAAATTGGCTGAGTTGTCGTTAAATGAAATTCATCTTTACGCTTACACAATTTCGTCTCAATCCAGGGCCATCTCAAGGTGCGGAGCAGAGTATTACGGAAATCTTCACTGAATAGACAATAAATGTAAAATGTGATGGAATAGTTGATCAATTCAAGTAAATTAACCATCGCTCGAAATACCTTTGAAATTAAAAAAGAAAAATTGAAATTAATCTTAATTTAATATGAAATTTCATTATAAAAATTACTTGATATGAGAATTTTGAGAGATTCTCTTCAGATAATGTCACATGAAGGATTGCCATCGGTGAGACGCATATCAAAAAGAGAAGGGATGTGCTTCCTGTAACGAAAATTCAATGAATTTGGATTTTCACACGTAAATTTTGTAATGAAATCTCACCTAATAACAAAATTAATCGTCTTTCTTCAGCGAATTTCCTTGGATCATCGTCCTTATTATTGACAGATATTCGACACAATGTCATTCGTCGTCTTTTTTCACATGTTCTCCGATACACGATCATAATCCTTAGATTTAGGCCCGCTATTAGGACGGTTGGTGCCAATTTAAACACTATTTCCAAAATTACTTTATATACCTAATGAAATTTAACGAATTGAATGAAAATTGCTTGAAAATGATTCAAAGAAAACTCACGGAATAAAATAACGTCTCTAAAAACTCCACATTATCACGCTTTTGGTAAATTGTTGTTCTATCTGATAGTAAGACACATGTAACCAATTCATTGCGAAAGACACTTGGTAAATATATAATGAATGTAGTTAATGGTATCAGGATGACTGTTAATCTGTATAAAAGAATGTACATTTCTTATTATTTTTTTACAGATTTCATAACTGGACTGATAAAAACTTACCGTGGTGGCCCCATAACAGGTCTCATGTAGCTTGGATGGCAAACGGATACATATCGTTCAACTGTGAGTACTAGCAACATTATGACACCAACCCCTAAGCATGCGTTTCCTAGAAATAGCTCGAGGTGTGTTGAATAGAATGCTGGAAAGAAACTCTGCCATCGTCCAGTATCTTTGTGGATGAGTACACGAATGGCAAAGGGAATTGCAAAAATGATTGCTAAAAGTGCTGCAGCTGAGTATCCTGTAAAAAGATTCAATGAAAAGCAACGTGACATTAAAAACGATGAAATAATTCGAATTTTAGCTTTTGAAGAGTTTTTGTGACTTGCGCACATGTGAATTGGAAAAGTTTGTGATTGAAATTGAAATTTGAAATGAAATGACCGTTACAAAAATTACATTTTCTATGAGTCTTCAAAGTGTATCAAAGACATGAACCATTTTTTCGTCTTGATTTTCAAAATTCTGTTGAAACCAAGTTATTTCTTTTTAAATTCAATTTTGACCAGAAGATTATCGGTCAAATTTACATTTCGAGTCATAACAGTCAAATATGGGTTTAAAATTAAAGTTTCGTCAAAATTAAAGTGTGAAATTGAATTTAACTCCTACACATTTCAGACGGACAGACCGCCTAAGGTAGATCACATGCTGTTTTGAAGATTATTTTTAAAGACCGGAAAAAAATTCAATCACAAATTCCAGTGTTTGTATACAAAAATAAAAGTAATTGCCTGTATTTCCTATGAAAGGTATTTTATGGTCTGTCAAGCAAAACCTGCTTTATATGCTTAAAATTGTGTCTCACCATTTTCACAGACAAGGAACTTTTTTTGTAATTGTGTTTGTATATTGAAAAAAAAAAATAGATTTTAGGTTTATTTTAAAAGAAAAATCAATAAATAATGCAAAATAAGAGATAAAAATTGAAATTTCATTCAAGAACTCGTTTATCATAGATGGTTTCATGGCATGAGTATTTTATTTTATTATATTTATATTTTGCTTTCGATGACTGTGAAATTCAGTCACTCAATTTTCATCTCATACCACATTAAAATTTTCCATTTCCATTAAATTACATTTCAATTTCAAGTCAAAAACCAACTCATAAAGTTCAAATTGAAAATTCTTCAAGAGTTATTTATTTATTAATTTAAAATTACGTCTGTACTACGTCTCACATCCTTATCATTTTATATTTCATTTTAAAATTTCTCGTACAATTTTATAATTATTAATATTATTTATTCATTCATTCACTTTATGCATATTCAACATGAAATTGTTATTTACATGAATGAGTTTGAATGAAACAGACAAAAATAAACTTGAACGTCAAATAACTTGAAGTTGAAATATTTCGAATTTTTTCTTCTTCTTTTTCCAGGAAGTTTCATCATATTTCTTTTTTCGAATTCAATGTTTAAATGTAATGAAATCAAAACAAACATGACCTTGAACGGGATGTCAAAGAAGGTTTTATTTTGTCAATTTTTGATGTGATATGACATTAAGTGGTTTATGGATGTTAACTGAATTGATTTTCTTTTTTGCATTGATATTGTATGAACGGAAATTCTTTCAGCTGAGTTAATTCGAACGATCGTCGATAAGCAGACTACCCTGTGGCAGTTAACCAAACAAAAAATAAACACAACAAAATAAAAACTATTTTTAAAATCTGTTCTTTTAAAAATTTCATGTAATTAATTAAAAAACTGCTTGTACAATTGAACGAATTTCAATAAATAAATATAAATAATAAATACTGAAAAAGAGTGTTTTAATCAAAACATATAAATTTTAAATCATCATGCTTTCCAAAAAATTATCTTCGAAAACTGCGCATTTTTTGTATATGAATTTCGAGAACTGCGCACTTTTCGAACATTGAAAGTTTTTAAAAATTAACCTCCTCATGTTTATGTTCTCCTGGTACTTTTGACATAAAAAATAAGTAAATTTATTGTCAAAAATCAGAAACTAAGTAACAGGAGAGCATAAACATGAGGAGGTAGATTTTTAAAAAATTTGTATAACAGTTTTTGTATAACAGTTTTTTGTATAACAGTTTTTGTATAACAGTTTTTTGTATAACAGTTTTTTGTATAACAGTTTTTGTATAACAGTTTTTTGTATAACAGTTTTTTGTATAACAGTTTTGTATAACAGTTTCACGTGTTCCATTTTCCATTCGTTTCACGTGTTCCATTTTCCACACGTTCCTCGTGTTCCATTTCCATTCGTTTCACATGTTTCATTTTCCACACGTTTCGCGTGTTCCATTTTCCACACGTTTCAAGTGTTCCATTTTCCAGTTGTTCCACTTTGAGTGTGTTTCATTTTCCATTCGTTTCACAACCTCCTCATGATTATGTTTTCCTGGTACTTTTGACATAAAAAATAATATATTTTTGATAAAAACTACCAAGCTCAGGAACAGGAAAACATAATCATGAGGAGGTTGTGGAACGAATGGAAAATGAAACACACTCAAAGTGGAACAACTGGAAAATGGAACACGTGAAACGAGTGGAAAATGGAACACGTGAAACGAATGGAAAATGGAACACGTGAAACGTGTGGAAAATGGAACACGTGAAACGATTGGAAAATGGAACACGTGAAACGAGTGGAAAATGGAACACGTGAAACGATTGGAAAATGGAACACGTAAAACGAATGGAAAATGGAACACGTGAAACGAGTGGAAAATGGAACAAGTGAAACGAATGGAAAATGAAACATGTGGAACGTGTGGAAAATGGAACACGTGAAACGAATGGAAAATGGAACACATGAAACGAGTGGAAAACGGAACACGTGAAACGAGTGGAAAATGGAACTGTTATACAAAAACTGTTATACAAAAATGAAACATATACAAAGTGCGCAGTTTCATGTACAAAGTGCGCAGTTTCATATACACATTGAGCAGTTTCATATACACATTGAGCAGTTTCATATACAAAGTGCGATGTTTCATATACAATGTGCGCAGTTTCATATACAAAGTGCGGAGTTTCATATACAAAGGGCGCAGTTTCATATACAAAGTGCGCAGTTTCACATACATAGTGCGAAGGTTCATATTGATTGGAACGTGCAGCATAAATCGAGTTTTTTGTATAACAGTTTTTTGAAAACTGTTATATAAAATTTAACATATAAAAACTGTTATTTTAAAATTCAAGTTCGAAAAGTGCGCAGTTTTCGAAATTCCTATCCGAAAAGTGCGCAGTTTTCGAAGTTCACGTTTAAAAAGTGTGCAGTTCATGTTAAAAAAGTGGCCAGTTTATACAGTTAATGTTTGAAAATTGAAACGCAATATAGTTTTGTCTCTGAATCTTCATTTTATTTAATTCAATCCCTAATTAATGTTAATCTAGCATACATTTTCGCTTAATTTGTAGGTCGTACATTTTTAATTTGAATTTTTTGTTGTTGTAAGGTAACAGTAACAACAGGTAAAAGAGAGGGGCAACTTGTCAGGAAACCTCTCCTAGGTCTATAGAAAGATCATGATCTCTAATGCATTAAAATCTCGCTCTAAATTTTCGAAAATTATCACAAAGACTTCTTCACACTCATAATTTTGTCCTTTTAAACAAACTTTGAACTTCAATCTTCATTCAAAGCTCAATTACTTTCCATATCAATATTTATCTACTAAAAAATTGTTTATCTTGTAAATTTTCCTGCTTGAAGTCATTCACTCAATTTCCAAAGCAAACCATAATAATCACTTAATATTTTCAAGTGCAAACAAAACTAAGCTTCTTCAAGTTGAAACTCATTGAATCAAAATGAAATGGCACTTATTTCTGAATTTAAAGACAAAATATCAAAATAAAAAACCGTTAAAGATAATGCAATTTTCATTTTCTTATCATTGAATAAGGAAATTTCATAAATTTGAGTGACAAGTCCAAAAATAAAATAAATGATGTAAAATATTGTCATAAGATACTGAATAAAACTTTTATTTTGAAAATTTATTGATGATAAATGTGTGATAAATTATACTAATATTTAATGTTCATGTGTTCTCCATTACTTTGCATTAAAAGCAACAAAATAAAAAAAATCCTTTTAACATAAAAGAACAATGAAAGTACAAAGATAAACAATAAAATATACAAAAAAAATTACTCATGCGTTAAATTTTGGACTGGGATAACGCACGACTAGAAATAAGCTGACAAATGTGGTTTCAATATTCAAAGGAAAAAAAAATTGAGAAGAATAAGAAGAAAAATAAAGTTTATTGAACTTTACTATGTTGGTTTATGTGTTAATTTTTGTAGATTTTGGTTAATGAGATGCAAATTTAATCTGGTTTATTTAATTAATGAAAATTGAGTAAATGTGGTTACATTACAATAAGTTTTAGATAAAATTGGATGATAATGAATATGATAAATGTAACACACGTCACTCAAGGTCTTTTATTCTGAAGAAATTAGTGAATTAAGTTTAAATTTGGTTAAATGAGGAAACGCCTGGTATTTTTAAAATTCATGAAATTCAAATTCAAGAAAACTGATTTCAGCTGGAATTGAAAAAGTTTGATGTTGAGTCCTTGAATTTGAAATTCCACAGACCTGAATTCCTTATACGGAACTTCCATTGGAACGTCATCATACGATTTTCAGCCACACGTGCCACATTTCACACTTAAATATCCGGATTTTTTCTCTGTTGAATGAAGTCAATTAATCATCAGAACCGGCTCATTAAAAGAAGTCGAACAAAAAGTATCTAAATACCAAATTACACGTTTTATGTTGGTTTTCGTTGTTTACATCATAATAAAGATACCGGTAATGAAGCCACCAAAAAATATTTGAACGCGATGTGATATAATTAATCATTATATTTTTTTTTTTATTTACACTCAACTTACTCGGAAATTATACACTAAAATTTTTTTTTCTTGGTCAGATCTTGAATGCCTTGAAAATAAAATTCATTTTCAATAAAATACCAGGCGTTACCACTATCAAATCTAAAATGATTTTCATTTTCATTTAAAATTGTTAAAATTTTGCGTATCATGCACAAAAAATTAAGGGATACCATATTAAAATATTAATAATAATGAATGAATTACCGTATAAGACCCTTTTTTCAATTAATTATTTTTACATTTTAGTTGTAACAAAGAAAATGTTCAAAATTTATCTTATGAGAAACACACGATTACAAGGCTCAAATTACGCAAGCATGAAATCAGTTAAGTGAGTGTGAAAAAGGTTAATGGGTTAATGGTTAAAGTATTTGAAAGGAACATTGAATGCATTAAAAATGTTCGTTCATCTTTATCTGCTACAAGGATTAGTATGATTAGAATATCTTTCGTTTCAATGAAGGACCAAGAATGAATTCTATTTGAAAGAATTTAAAAAAAAACATGCTGTTATAAAATTAAATTGAAGTTAATTATGCGTAAATTTGTAAATTGTTCTATCATAAAATCGTAATAATTTATGTTGTCATGCGATTAATCAAAATTTTGTATAATTTTTTTTATTTTATTCTCAAGCTGATGGAGACGCCTGGTTTATACTTATTATTATTATAATGTCTGTTATAATGGCACGCGGCTTGATGGATGTCTATCACTTGTAAAAAATTGTGTTACGATTGTGTTAGATACTGAAATATGAACTCAAAATGTGAATTGTTATGAGTAAAGTGATAAACAAGAAAAAGAATGATAGCATTTTTGTTGGAAGACATGTGTAAAATGAAATTTTTGTACAATTGTACAACGTTAACAATGGCATTATCGTTGCATTAGGGAGGGATGATTTTACTTTTTCATCAGTGAAATGTTTCAATTCATGAGAGTTGGGTCATAAATCTCGGATCATGACAATTTAAGCTACGATGAAATTTTATTTTACAGAAAATGGACCCACTCTAATTTTGTACAACATATCCCAAATATGTCAACTTGGTAAACCGAAATGTTTATCACTTATTTTTTTTTGTATTGTATTTCAGTGATGTCTATGTGAGTGTTTTGTTGTATCATATCACACCATTACATCACACCATACAAATTTTTGGTTTCTCTTGATATTTGATTAAACATGAAAAAAAATGAAATAAAATAAAACAGCAAACACAAATTCTCTGTCATGAACCATGCAATGTTGATGAGCTTCGTGAAATGTTAAGTGATGTCTCAAAAGTTACAATTGCTCAAATAAAAATATGACATTTCCACGATGAATGGCCCCAAAATTTAATCAACAGTAGTTTAACCACACAATGTCCTACTCTCGACTCTAAATTTGGTTGTTTATTTGTGTGTATTTGTGTTGAGTCCATGTTGAACAAAGGATACAACCTTGAATTATTGTAGTAAACTTGTAATTTTTTTTTCTACTCAACACACACGCATTGTGATGATTATAATAATAATGGCAACAGATGTCTTTTTATTTTGTTTCGTGACATAAAATTTGTAGATACGTCTCTTGATAGCAATAACAATGGATTGTGTGATAAAATATGGTTAAGGTTTTAAAGGATATTGATAGTGTTAAGTTTTGACTCATTTGAGAGTTTTCATGATTTGGTCCATTTAAATGATGATGATGATGATGGAGACGTCTGGTATTTGATGAATTTTAAAATTAAATATAATTTTTGTCATTTTCACACTTTCAAAGTCATCTGATGAAAAAATTCAAATTTTATTGGCATATTAGACCATGAACTTCCATTTTTCATTGAAACAACAAAAAATATGACACACGAAACATTTTACTTTGCAAGGATAATCATTTTAAAGGTCAAATGAGATTGATTTTTGATTATATCCATGTAAAATGAAAATAAATGTAATAAAAAAAAAAACAAAGATGATGGGAAACCGGTCACGTGCTGTTCAGTTTTCATCATATAATCTTGAATTTTATTACATGTGTGTGTGTGTGTGTTAAACACAAAAAACTAATAAAAATGGCATTTTTATGTGTTTTTCTCATTTTTCTACCAATATTTTTTTGGAATTTTATTAGATTTTAATAAAAAGGTTTCAATGATCGAGTTATTTGATATCATGCAAATATGCTTCGATTGAAATTAAGATATTTAACCTTGAAAATTATCATTATTATTTTTTTTTGTGGTAAATGAGATGATTAAGAACTGAAGTGATGGTTTTTCTTTTACTTCTACTTGAACACACACAGTAATTGATTATCACTCATTATTTTTTTATTATTATTCCTTTCATTCAATTTCCTGTTGGAATTTAATATTAAACGTTGGTGTGATGATTCTTTAACCCAAATCAGACAGAAAATAGCTGTCAGCAATTTTGACAGCTGACATATTAAAATTTTCATTGAACTTGAACTTTCAAAATAAATTTGATCGAAATGTGATCTTCTACAGCCTTCAAAGTTCAATTCATCCTCAATGAGTTAACTTCCAGTTACTTTTTTTATCACGCTCTTATTTACTTAATTAAAAGTCACTAAAGGGAGCCGTCAATTGTAATTCACTGCATTAGTGAAAGGAGAAAAAAATATGATAAAAAAAAATAATAAGGAAATATTACCAATAATTGAGTGGGAATTAATAATTAATATTGATTTTCCAATAAAAAGAAAAAATAATGTCTCACTTGAGTACTTTAATTGTTGATTGATTGAGTGAAAGTGAAAAACAAGAAGTAGTTCAATTACCTCTATACAAAAAAAAAACACACACACTCTTGAAAATGAAACATGTTGATATTCTGTAGATATCAAATAAAGTATTAAGTAAATAAAGATAATTGAATGTTAGGCAATTTTATTGATTGTTCAATTACAGTGTTCTCATGTTGTCTCAATATGATGTTTGTGATGCATGTCAAAATTGGTTTTTTGGATGTACGATGTACATGACACAAGATTACTGTAATTAAGTTGAAATTCAAAGCAGGAAATGTCAATTTTTTTGGTAAGTGATTGACCTGTAAAATTACAGCAAGAGTGGTAAAAGATAAGGTCTTTGACTTGAACCTCAGCCTTGCGTATAATTTGCTGAGTAACTAAATTCTAAATTTTAAATGAAATTGCTGAATTTGAATTTTGTTTAAAATAACGCCAAGATGCTGAATATGCAAAAGTTACTGATTAAGAAAATTTAAAAATCTCTTCACAGTTGCTGAATATGCAAAATTTGAATAAATTCATCAAGAAAATTTAAAACCGCTTTACAGTTGCTGAATATGACAATTTTGATATCGCTGAGTATGAAATTTATGAATTTGAATAAACGTTAAAGTTACTGAACATTTTTAAATAACGTCAAATTGATGTCCCTATGCAGTGGCTGAATATGGAAAGCTTCTTTGAATCACACCAAAGTTGCTGAATATGAAAAATTTCACTTTATAGCTGCTGATCTCAAAATGAATCCAAACCATGTTTAAAAATCATTTCAAGCCACTTGTACCATTGAATTCTAGTTTTTCCAATCACACTTTTCTTTTATTTACTTTTTTACAGTACAAAAATTGTGACGTCAATAATTTCCTTCAGAATTTTAATAAAAAAAGTAATGCTAACATTATGTTTATTATAATTTTATATGTGTAATATGCGCGCACTTTACGTCAAAATATTACCACACAAGCATAATTATCACATTTGTAATCAAGGCCATTCTTGATTAAAGTCAGTAGTTCTACATTTATAATAACAATGACTAACAACAGTACATATTTCAATATTTCATGAAACATTCTGTAAAAAATGCGGTTTTCGGGTGTAGTTTAAAATGAAATTCAATTTTCATTTTCTAGTCTTTTGTGCTGGAAGTAGAAATTCCAACACCTTCAATGTGAATGCACTGGATTTCAAAATTTAAGTCAAAGTTTTCCCATTATTTGTAGTATAATTTTAATGCATTCATTTATTCAGAACACATTCTGAGCATTTATGTACTTAGCGTTATCAGTACGTCGTTAATGGAAAAATGTATGTGAAGTAGGTAAATATCGATGAAGTGTATTGTATTAGCAACAATTTGCTTTTTAAATTAAATCATATGGTAGCAAGTATTTTTATTTTTACATGAAAATTTTACTTTAATGAAAAAAAATTTCTTTACTTTTATTTTTAGAAAATGTTTAGTTGACTTTGACTCTTTAACTAATTCAACCGAAATTAAAAATTACATTGAAAAGCATTAGGCGACGTTTTTTGAGTTACCGCACCATTTTCGATCATTTTCAGGGTCAATGACCTATCTGATCTGGTTCCAGGTTAAGTATATTATGACTATTCTGATTAAATAATCACCCATTTCGATTATAAATTATTTGACCTTGACCGTTAAAATGAAAATATATCAATAAAATATCATCGAATTAGCATATCGAGTAAAATTAATTTTAACTGACATGTTGAAAGAGAAAGAGAATTTTATCATCATCATCGTATTTTTACTATGATCTCAGTCAATGCCACTCATTTAAAGGCGCCGTATTTGCCATTGTTGTATTGGCATTATATTTCATTCTATTTTCATTTAAATTTAAAGCTGCCTTGATCAGGTTTGTGATACATGAAGAATTTTAATCAAATTAGGATTTTTATATTTAAAATTAGAGAGGACAAATAAAGCATGATCCAAATGTTAAAAAAATTTCACTTCTTTGGCAGTTTTTCTTTTCTCATGTTTTCAAGAGAGTGCCAAAACGTGTTCTTCGTTTAAAACTACCCACCCTCTTAATATCTTAATGATGCTCATTATCTCTAGGCAATAATAACTTCCTCCAAAGAAATATTTGTAAAATAAATAAATATGAAATAATAAAAGTGAAATTTTAACAAGGCAAAAATGTGTTTGAATTTAAAATATTTTTACGCATCATCTTAAAATAGATAGACAGGAAGTTATGGAAACAATTTAAATATGAATTTTATTTGAACTGTGTCGCACACGTGCCTTAATTTTCTTTTAATTAATGAAACTTTAATAAATTAAATGAAAATAAACGCCAAAGAAAATTATTTATTTATTTACTTTAAAATGTTGCATTGAATTCATGAAAATGACTCAATCGGTTTATCCACAACAAATTGTATTTTAATCTCAGCCACCTGTGAAATTGAATGTACTTGAAATGAAATTTTTATTATCTTTAAGAATTGTGTTTTTATCAATGAATGCAATCTTGACACGTCATTTGAAGAGTCATTAAATGTATTTTTTTTTTAATGTTCATTGAAACGTTTTGTTTCATATATAAAAAGACAGTAAAGTCTTACATTTAAAGCAGTTTCATTTGAAAAGTTGTCATTGTATCACAAGGAATTTATTTGTTTAAAATGAAATCAATCATAATTTTTGCTGTGATCGCTTGTGTTAGTGCAACACCCTTTTTGGAGTGTGGAAATGGAAAAGCTCCAGTGAATGTTGAAGTTGAGGGCTGTGATAAAACTCCATGCAAGTTGAAGCGAGGAACAAATGTTGATTTTCATGTTGAATTCAATTCAGGTAACTTGAATAATTTTCAATGAAAAAATGAGTGTTATTTAAATATAAATTCAATTCCAGACGTTGCTGCTCAATCATTGAAACCAAAAGTAATCGCCCACTTAAATGGAGTCCAAGTGCCATATCCACTTCCAAATGAATTCAATGACGCCTGCAAACATTTGAGTCAAGGTCAATGTCCTTTAACCCAAAATAGTCCAGCAAAGTATGATATTAGTTTCCCTGTGCAAAAGGCATTCCCAGCTGTTCGTCTCACTGTTGAATATGCATTAGAAAACGAAAATGGAGATCGTGTGACATGTTTCCAAGTTCCAATACAAACTGTCTAAATTTAATTTTAATCCTATAAATCTTTGTAACATGACACTTCAATCATCATCATATCATATTATTATTATTATGATTAAATATTAAACTTTTTGTATGAAATTCTGATGACTGTCAAAAAATATGTTTCATTTTCTTCTTGTAACAATGGAATCTGCTCCTTACAATATCAGACGCTAAATCACTTAATTTTATTAACTAAACACCTTTCTTTTGTATTGTGTCTCAGGATAAAATTCACTCTTTCAATTTTCATGATGATGCATCTTTTTCTATTAAATTTCATTATTTTTAGAAGATTTCATAAAAAAAAATTGAAAATAAATGCAATATCATCTCAGTGTCTCAGCTCAAATGCAAATAACCACAAAAGAAAACGATGACGACGATGATGATGACAGAAATGATGTAAATTGAATCAATTTCTCAATGTTTGTCTGCTTAACACTTTGTTTCATTTCGATGACAATCACAATTTATTTTAAGCTACGATGAACTCGTAACCAGGCGTCTCCATTATTTACATTTCAAAAATTTTCATGTAAATTTTTTTATGCTATTGTTATTTTCCATTTAAAGACGCATTAGGGAGATGATAAAAACTGCATTAAATTGAATATAAAATGTGGTTTCACTGTAAAATTATAACGGAGACGCGGTTTACGTGATGTAATCAAAAATTTACCATGAGAACATAAAACTTTATTTCAATCTTATGTTTACAAGATAAAAAAAACATGATTACGATCATTTGAATTACAATTTATTGTGATTAACATAAAAAAATGACACATCTTTGAACCGTATGATATCAAATTGGGATCAGATTAGATCGTATCAAGTGTAAAATTAATCTATAAATATTTACTTTATTAGACCACACACACATTCAATATGGTTCTCATCTCACTTCACTTTATCTTCACGATATCTTTATTATTTTATCAAATATTTTTTTTTTCTTTTATTCTATTATCATTTTTTTATCTCTTTTAGTTATCCTTTTCATATTATTTTTTTTAATATTTTATTTTATTTTACAGTATACTGAAATCACATCACAGTCTAAGCTATGTTTTAAGAGAAAATGTACTATTAGTATTATTATTATTATCATTGTGTGTGGCATGTGGTGTCTTGTCAGTATAATAAATCATTTTGATTTTTTTTCTTGAATTCATTTTTTTTTATTTTTTATGAAAGTAAGACGAGTTTTTTCTTATAAATGTTGTGATTGAAAGCAGTTTTATGGGGATTATTTGTCATAAAAGTTTTTGACTGCTAAGAATTTTGGTATGGGATGCGTTTTTTACTTCAAATTATGTCCCTTATTGAAATTCAATAATAACCAATTCAATTTCTTCAAATAACTGATTCAGTATCTTCAAATAACTGATTCAGTATCTTCAAATAACTGATTCAGTATTTTTAAATACCCGATTCAGTATATTCAAATAACTGATTCAATTTTTTCAAATAACCGATTCAGTTTCTTCGAATAAATGATTCAGTATCTTCAAATAACCGATTCAGTATCTTCAAATAAATGATTCAATTTCTTCAAATAACCGATTGAGTATCTTCAAATAACTGATTCAGTATTTTCAAATAACCAATTCTGTATCTTCAAAAAAAACCGTTTCAATATCTTCAGATAACCGATTCAATTTTTACAAATAACCGATTCAGTATCTTCAAATAAACGATTCAGTTTCTTCCTATAACCGATTCAATACCTTGAGATAACCGATTAAATATCTTCAAATAACCGATTTAGTATCTTCAAATAACCGATTCAAATCTTCTCATGATCGTGATATTTTTTTCAATGTAATCTCTAATTTAATTATCTTATTACCAAAAAAAAAAACATTCAAATTAAATGACTGAATCCCATCAAAACATTTTCCGACATTTATCTTATGAGTGATTATATTTTATTACAAGTTACAAGACAAAACAAATACAAAAGAGTGGCAAAGAACGTTTATGATAATAATAATCATAATAACAATGTTTATCTACTTTCATCATCACTTTACTTTTTTTTTCATGAAATAAATTGATGTTATTTTGATTATTATAATGATTTTTGGTGAAAAGAGAGACACATCAATGGACGCCCACCCATTTAAGACCTTTTTTATTATTAGAGTGACAATCAAAACAATCATAAAAGCATTTTAGGATAAAATTTTGTCATTAAGAGTGAAATTTGAACAAAAAAACTGTGTAATTTATGATAAAAATCAAATGCTCGTTAAGTTTCGCACAAAAAAAATTTACGAACAAATTGTGAGAGAACAAATAAAAATATATATTAATTGGATGTCAAACAGATTACATCAGTCATTTTATTGTAGACCAATAAAAGATTTGACCGAATTTTCTACATGAATAACATAATTTGCAAAAGTCAACACAAAAAAATTATCATCATCATCATTTGAAATAAAGAAGAAGAAAAAATAAAATTAAATTCGTAGCATATTGAAACAAAAACCGAAAAAAAATTAAATCTCACAGACACATAAAATACAAATTAAAATACAATCTAAAGTTCATTTAACTTGATTTTTTTTTCTTTACTTCAATTATTTGATGACTTTACATTTGGGACAATAATTTTATATATATATTTTTTTTTGCTTTTTATGTCATCCCATTATTTCTGTTATGCAATGCAATTTTTATTATGTTTCTTTTTTACTCATCATTCTCGTATATTTGATACAACACGTGTTCTGAATTGGGCTTATTATTTAATCCAAATATTTTATGTAATCCCTGAAATTTTTCGTTACAACTCTCCCTGAAAATTACTTTTGTCTGGAACATCAAATTGTTATCATTACTCATATTAGAAAAAAAATATGCCACACATTTTTTTCATATCTCTCTCAAATTATCGTCAATGTGACACACTCACACAAAATGAAAGTGAAAATATTTTAAAAATTTATCTGTAATTCTCGTTTATTTTAGTGGCACTCAAGTAAATTTATCTGACTGTGATTAGTTCAATTGAAGTCTGTAAGTGATATGAACAAAATTAGACTTTTAATGGAAAAGTAAATTAAAATATGTCTAAAAAATTAGTTGTAATGGCTTTTAAAGTTGATAAAATTTATTAAAATGACAATATGAGATAAATTAATTTTTTGAAATAAGAGTAAAACTCAATTAAGGTGAGTGAAGAATTTAAAACCTTTTTTTTTTATAGTGGTGACGCCTGATTATTTGAAATAACCGATTCAGTATTTTCAGATAACCGATTCAGTATCTTCAGATAATCGATTCTGTTTTTTATTTGGAGTGGAGACGCCTGGTTATTTGAAATTTCGTTTTTTAAACTGAAAATATTTGGCTATTACTAAGTTTGATGATTCATAGTGGAGACGTCTGGTTATTAACAAATTTAATGTTTCATAGTGGAGACGCCTAGTAATTTATAGATTAATATTTTCATATAATGGAGACGCCTTGCACTTTGATTTTTTTTTCCTTTAATTTTTAATGGTTCATAGTGGAAACGCCTGGTTATTAATCAATATTTTTCAATTTAACTAAAACAAGACATGAAAATACAAAACTAAGCTCATTTCCTCAATTTAAAGTTAAATTATCATCATTATTTGCATTGACCTGACTTCACATAATCCTTTAATGCTTTAAAATGGTAACAAAACTTATTATACACTAATGAGACAAGACAAACTAATTTGCTTTGATAGTATTACTGTTATTGTGACTGAATCTGAACATACATAAAATGCATGTAAAATTGAAATTAAAATCATGAGAATATTTGATCCTATTAGTGTTAATTAAAGCGAAATAAGCAAGTTAAAGGTGAAACACAAATTGAACATGTTTTCTTCTACTTATTTATTATCGATTTTATTTCTTACTGTAAATTTGATTTTCAATCGATACTTTTAAAGGAATTATTTTTAGAAACATTTTTCAAATGAATTACAAAAATTCCTTAAATGACATTGAGATGACAATAGAAAAAAATTTCTCTATACAATTCCTTAGATCATCACTCGAGGCACGTTCGTACATTTTTCTTTCTTGTTTCCTTTCATTTTTCACATTCATAGAAATTTCTTGTAATGTCACAATCATATCAAAGTTTAATCAGTAACACAAAAATGTCGTACAAGGTTGATACAATAAAAAACAAACCATTTTCTGACTGATAACATAACACAACAACAATAATAATTATGGCAATGATAAAAAAAGTACTTAAATCACAATAAAACTAAAATAAAATAAGTCCTCTTTAAATCTGGCACATTGACCGATATATTAAATCATGGAATAAAAATGTGTGTGAATCCCATTTAATTATATAATATTATTACAATTGGATAAGAAAGCGAAAATTTCCTTGGGATTAATTTAGATTACGATACGCATAACCTTAAAATGTTGTATAATCATGTTAATATGGAAGATTAACGTTAATTACGCTTGTTAGCATATTAATTTTGGCTTGGATTTTCATTTAAGCGTATTTTTGGGGATTAGTTGGACATTGCACTGAATTTAAAGATGTGTGTCAAATTACGTTAATCTACGATATTGGATTTGGTTTCTAAGGCGATGAATTGAGACAATTTCAGTCGTTTTTTTAACTGAATTTAAAACTTAACTTAAAAATTTTGATCTAATTATGATGCAATAAAATTAAATCTCTGACTTACCTCTCATGTAAATGTAGGCCGTTCCTCTCATATTTCTCCTTGTCAAGACAACCAAATTAAGTACATTACCAATAATTCCTAACGCACAAATTGTGGGTAAAATTACTCCATAAATTATCTTTCTCAAACTCTCTGTTTGGGTATCGTCGTACTAAAAAAGTTTTTTTTTAAGTCAAAAATTAAAATGAATGACCTTGAAATTTAAAATAATTACCCCATTGAGTAAATTATCCATTGTGTGATTAGTGCCTCGTTGTGATGTGCATAAATTCAATGGAGTGCTCTGTTGTCGCAAATAAACGTTTTGTTTCTCTTCCTCTTCGTCCGACATCTTGAATTGGAATTGAGATTGATATTGATGTGAAATTTAAATGTAACGATAAAATCTTTCTCTAAACTCTTATCAATAAATTATTTGTTGTAACTTTACTACCATCAAGTACCATGAAAAATTGGTGAACTATCATCAATTTATGTGAATTTAAAGTGAAGAAATATCCAAAGTTTGTCATGTTTAAGTTTTTTTTGCTTCCTAGTATCTCGCTTTGCAAATGTTTTGATATTTATCGTAATTTCCTTTCAAAATAACACGGAAATTGATGTTGAAAACTTAAAACTTCGTCTTCCATCTTCATCCATCTGCAACCTTAATCCAGAATTACATTTGTATTGATGTTCCTATGGGAGAAATAAGCAAAATAATTTTAGTTGACATTAAGCAAAACAACAAAATGACAAGAAAATTAATCAAGAAACAGAAATTGAGTCTTAGATATGTGTTTTTACTTCTTCTTCTAAATAAACAGAAGAAAGATGATCTTAATGATGAGATATGTGTTTAAATGTAAAAGCACATTAAGACAAAATTAAATTAATGGGACAACATTAACCTATTTATTTTTGAAAATAGTTTTAGTTTTTTACTACTACATTACACACAGAAATAAAATTCAAGTCCAGTGAGTTAAAATTAAATACGTTTAAATAATATACAAACAAAAATCATTCTCTGGCACGTGCATCATTGAAATTTAACAGTAAATATTTTTGTACCCCAAAATAATTTATTTTATTTACCTAAAAATCTGCATTGTTTGTTTGTTATTGTTTTGTTTCTGGTATTTTTAGTGTGTATCATGGAATTAACCATGGAAAAAATTTCTAGATGATTTTTGGCATGATTCTCTTAGAAAATGTTTGAGTTTAAATGGGTTTTTATGTAATTTAACTTTATTTTGGCAATTGTAAAATAAAATTGGCTTTGAAGTTGGGTTTTACTAGCCAAATGTTGTTTTTTTTTTTTAAATTTAATTGTGTGAAGGACATGACACACTAAGTAAAATCATAATTATGAAGTTTAATGAACTCAAAGCATATTTTTTGAAAAAATCGCGAAATTTGCAGTAAATTGTGGAATGCTCTTGAATCTCTCTGAAAGTTTCCCGTAGCTCAAAATTGGAGAATTTGTCCAAATTGTCGAATTTCCCGACTGATCGAATTTGCCTGAATGATCAATTTTACTCAAAAATCGAATTTTGCTGAATGGCAGAATTTTATTTACAGAAATGCGCTCGTGTTTATTAATCAAGATCAAGTGCTTCATTTTTTTCAATATTTCACACGTAATATTCAATTGAGACTATGATTGAAAATAAATATCATGATTGAATAAGGATTTTTTTTCATATAATGGCATTTCATGGCGTGTGCCTCTACTTAAAAAAAAAAATTATATTGAAAAAACATCATAATAAAAAAATATGAGTTTTCTTAAGCCATAGCTTTCTCTTTACGACCAACACGATTTTTATGAAAAATATGATCATAAAAAAAGTTAAACGATGGACAATTGGTCAGAGTTTCTAAACTGCAATCTTTTTTTTCAACTTAAAGTTAAATTTTACAACTCTTTGCATAGTAATTTGATTTTCTCTGATTAACTTACATTTTACATATAAAATCACACACACACACACACACATACAAACAACTTTTTCTTTCAATTTTTTTTATTATCAGAAAACTAATTTTCATTCAGTGAAGCAGAACGAAAGATAAAGTTGTTAATGTGCTGTCATGTTACACAAACAGAGACCATTGAAAAATAGTTTTATTTTTTTTCTTATATTTTTTTCATGGAATTCTACATTTTCATTCAACACTCATGCAAGCACAAACAATCATACAAATAAACATTTTAAAAAAAAATAACACCACAAGTAATTTCATGAATAGCATTCTTGATGTAAAAAAAAAATATATAAAATGAAAAGATGAAGTGAAAGAAGTTGAAGAGAAAAAAACCGCACGCGACTCTCAGAAGAATTTTAATTTTTTTTCACTTGAACGATTTACGATGCCTCTGTTGCAGACACACACCCACTAACATTTACAGTTAAAAATGTAAGACAAGAAAAAAATTTATGATTAAAATGAATTACATTTCAAGTCTTATGCAATTCAAGTGCATTATGACAGAGTCCAAGTCCATGCAAGAAGACTGTTAATAAAAAATAAAAGTAAAGTAAAGTAAATTAAAATTAATGAATTGGAATGAGAAAAAGAGTTGCATTGAATAAAAAATTGAATTGAAATTAATTTTTTTTTCTCCTTTCAATTTTAAACTAATTCCATGGAGAGAAAACCAATTCATAATAAATTCCAGACAGACACCTGACTGACTGACATAAATAGCTATTATTATTTAAAGTATTATTGATATAATTAGAACATAGAAAAAAACGAGTGCAGCTGAATTAAATTTGGTTCGTAAACATTTATTTTCAATTCAATTCCATCCAAAAACAAACGTACCTTAGGCAAAATATTGATTTACTTAAATTTCATGTCACGTAGACACAATTAGACTTCTCAACTCATTATGTTGTGCAGTATTTTTTTTTTTTATTATTATTATTTAACATTCCCTGGCTATGCATTACATCACATTGATAGTAACCTTCTAGAAAAGTGACCTATCTTATTTCTGCTTCGTTCTTGTGATATAATCATCAAATGTTACAAAATAATTTTGGTCTATTTTTAGGTTTTTTTTTTATCCCGGTCATGTCTTAGAAACATAATTATTCTATTTAACCTGGATGGACAAAATGTTTGAGTGGTCATAAAACTCGAACATGAAACTTGATATAAAAGCAAGAAAGTAGTAGAAAAAAAGGGAATATGACGTAAATTGAAGGTATTGAAGTAAAAAGAAAAGTAGGGTGAGTTTTTATGATAAAATGAAATAAATTCCCTGAATTAAAAAAAAAATTGATCACGGTTGTGGTATGAGAGATAAAAAAAGGATTTGTCCTGACAAGAGAAATTATTAATTTGATTGAGATTCTCGGAAATTGAATTCAAAAGTAAGAAATTTCAGATTTGGCCTTTGAAAGTATCGAAAAACTGTCAAATGATACATGGAAACGATGTTGGTTTAACTATCATTTGAATGAAGCTTTTTGAAGGTGGATTCGAACCTACAACTTTCCCATACAAAAAATAATTTTTGTATATGAGTAAAGATTTTCAATTTTAAGGCCATCAGAGACTCTTAAAAACCAACTTCGCTCAAATCAGTGTCAAAATAGTCAATTTAAATGTAATTTTCAGAAATACGCTTAATTGGCTACAGTAAAACAGCATTCATGGCTATAAAAAAAAGACAGGTTTGTGTTACTTTTTTGTTTTCTTTTAATACTTTCGTGATCTTAAGGATCTATTAACGTAAAAAAGGACGTTAATGCATAACTTTCTTAGAAGGCACAAATTTACATCAGCCGTATTTATTTTTCTTTGTACAAACTTATTCTTTTGTTGACAATAAAACTCTTACAGAAAATTGGGCAATGGGAGGCAGATTTTTGAAATAGTAGTAAAATTGTACTTTGACCTAATTTGATTGTTGTTTTTCTTTTTTTTTAATATAAATACTTTGTAAAAGTATTTTTAAAAGAACCGTGACATTGTTCATTCATTTTTGTTGTGTTTTTGTTTCTATTTTGATAGGAAAAGTTTTTATTCCAGTTTTTTTTGTTAATTCATAGATTCAAAAACGAAATCAAGGTAGTTCATAATCAAAAAAAAAACATGGAAAAGGTTCGTTTTTCGATTTTAAACCGTGTTATTCGTCATTTTTGATGAAAGATGTCACTTTAATGACAAATACGCTAATACGCTGTTTCGCATCCGCTAGATGGCGCTAATAGCACTTTTCTTTGTTTTCAGGCTTTTATGAGATATTCCAAAAAAAATTGCATGTCATCATTCAACTTCACTATAGTTTAAAATGCTCTTTACAAATGTAATAATCAACACTCGGGACGTTCGGACTATTTCAACTCACTAGATGGCACTTATGGTAAATTTTTTATGTTCCATTTAAAATTTTTGAATTTTCGTATCCAATTTTCTTTTCAGATACATTTTTTCCTTGAAACTGACTTTTAACTTTAATGAACTTTAAATAAACAACTTTTCCCAACAATTTCACCAAACATTTCAGAGAACAAACTTTTCAACAATCTCTCTCTCTCATATACATTTAAATGTAAAATAATAATTAAGAAAGATTATCTTAACATAAGACGAACAACATTTTACGAAATCAAATCAAATTTACAATGCATGAAAATTTTACCATTTATCTCATTTAAATCCATACACATATTAAAACATACAAAAACATTGAAATTCCCACATGAAACCTATCACAATGTGAGAATTCTAAGAACATTTTACATGTTCATGCATTATGTATATAATACATAAAATTTTAATTATTTTTCACATGCATTTTGTACAAAACTCTGATATTGACATTGTGGCACCAAAGACCAATTTTATTATTATTGTTACTAAAATGAACACACTTACACTTACATGTTATATATGTGGATGATAAAAACAATTAAATTATTTTGAATGCAATTCAGAAACTTTTTAACATTCATAAATTAAACCATTAGAGCTATTCAAGTAGTTTTTGTGAGTGTTTGTGTGTTATATGTTTATTTATGCATAGACGTGTGAAATTTATTACTATTATTGTTATTGTTACAAATAAAAACGTTTTTTGAATGGGAGGCAAACACTAGAAAATAATAAATCAAATTCATGCTCGCATACCAATTTCATTTATTTAAATCTAAATTCAATAGATTTTTTGGGTGAAAATGAGGTGGTACAGCATGACATGCATAAAACCATAAAACCACTGTTGGAATGCAATCAAAAATTTATGTATGATGTCCTTTTACTATGTATGTGTGTGTGTGTGTGTGTGCTACCTTTCAATACGTCCATAGTGTGTATGTTAAAGTAAAAATAGTTAAATTATTCAGTAATTGTTATAAAATTGGATCACAAAAAGTATTCCTGGTAAAATTTATTTATTTGTTTTTGTGAAATTTTTTGGCTCCAAAATAATTTTCATATTAACAGTATTATTTTAAGTTATAGGCCAAGGACTTTTATACGATTTTATTTTCAAATATTGTTAATTTTACAATAGAAATTTTCTTTTTAATCCAAAATCTGTTTAGATTTAAAGCCAATAAAAATAAATAACTCAAATGATAAATTAAGATAAAATTTTCTTCATTAATCATGGTATTTTTATTTGTATTTTAACAAGCATTTCAATATCGAAAACATTTCAACCGGAAATATTTCTTTTCTTTTCTCTTCAACGTCAGACAGTTACATGAAAAAAATGGTCAAATAATGGAAAAAGGTTTCAAAGAAGATTTCTTAACAAAATTGGAAAAATATGACTTTTGCGGACAATTTTGGTGTCCGTCTGTTTTATAAAAAAACTGTTGTGTACAAAAATATTCACATAAAATGTTGTTAAAGATTGGACTCAATCCTTAAAAATGCACTTTTAAGCCTCGTTCATTGCTCAATTTCTCTTATAGGCCCATCTGTTATCGAAACAAAATCACTCGTTGATTAATTTGAGGATATTGAATAGAAAAAATCAAAAATAAAAATATTTTAACGTCCAAGAACCTTGTTCACCATCACGATTGTGATTTTCACATGAGCCTTTTTTTCATCACAAAGAACAGATAACAACAAAAAAAAGTAATTTTCGTATCTGATCAGGGCTCTTAAGATTGATTGACGATTCAATTTGAATTATAAGTGATTCAATGGTTAGAGCAACACAAAAAAGATACAAATAAATGAAAGAGATTGAAACGAAATGATTAATTACAAAAATATGAAAATAATAAAAATAAAATACATTTTATACACAAAACAAAAATTACCCAAATGTGATGAGATGTAGCAAAAAATGATGATGAAATATTCATTAAAAAACAATGAAAATAATAATAAAATAAATATAATCCTTTTTTTCTGTGGGAGATTAGCAGATTAAATTTCGATTAAGGATACAAACAAACAAACAAACAAAAAATGACATGAAATCTAATTAAGTTTTTTGTATTTAAAGAAGAAAATTGCTGTGAGGTCGTTGAACTCTTTTTCTTGACGTGTTTCACAGTTTAATTTAAATTTACAAGTACTGCAAATATCTTTTAAAACCGGAATTAACAGAAGTCATTTAAATATCACGGATATTGAAAACCCATTTTGTGAGTGTTTTGTAAATTCGAAATTTCAAATCAAATTCAGTGACTTTTTAATGTGAACATTAAAATACAATAAAAAAAATCATAAAAAAGGTCGGGAGTAAACAAGTTAAACATTAAAATTACACGAAGGAAATTATTTTTCTTTTTATGTTGACAAACAAATACACAAACAAAAATATTAATAATAAAAAAAATCATGCTGTGAGTAAATTTACCGAAAAAATTACCGTAATAACTCTCTAATATACTGGTTTACAACTCAAAACGATTTGTAACACAAAAGGAAAATCACAGCATAATAACAAAAAATATTGTTAAAATGTAAATAAATATGAAAAAAACACGCGCCTCGTGGCAAAATTTGATCACATTCAAAATAAAGATATAACGATGTCAAGCCAAGCCAAATACAGAGTGAGGGAAAAAATTCCATTCATTAAAATTTCATAAAATTTTCTCACGATTATGATGAGAATAAAAACCACAAACACACACACACACACATATACACAATACAATAAAAAATGAAGACATGAACGAAAGAGAGTGGGCAATATAAACATGATAAACAGTTAAATGGCTTAATTGCTTGTCAAATCTTCATTTTTAATAATTGATAGCGTTATCGTGACACGACATCAACAATAGTAGTAATAATATTTGTTTTCATGTTAACATTTTATTTAATCATCGTACTTTACTTTATGTAATAAGTATGGTAATAATTTTTTTTTCTTTGAAAAAGTCCAGTTATTTTGAATTAAGTTCATGACTATTTTGATAAATGGGTGTATTATTTGGGTGAAGGTGAGTTTGGATTGTTTTGGATTTAAGTGAAGCCGGTCATTATCAGTGAATTGATAATAAGGACTTCACTGTAAGGCACAAAATTAAGGGCGTGATATGAATATTATGGTTTTTTTCAAAAAAATACCAGTCGTCTCCATCAACCATAAAAAAATTACATACAATTTTAACAAAATACCAGGCGCTTTCATTATTGCTTAAAAATTTTTTAAAATACAATTTCCGGATCAAACTACAAGTTTCCTATGAAAATGTATACCATTTATCAGTCTCCTAATCAAAAAATTGACATGGATCGTTCAAGTTAAGGCTTTGACAAAAAGGATTCTTTTCATGTAATTGATCGACATTGATAAAGGATTTCGATTAACTTGTGATATAACTATTTATTTGATGTTAAATTCATGAAAATAGTTAAACTCTGTTGTTTTGTGTTTACATAGTTAAAAATTTAGCAAAATAAGAACCGAACATTAAAAAAATGTTTCCTTGACTCTGGATTCTTATCTTATAAGAAACCAGGATCTGAAAGTTGAACATAAATTTTACTGAGAAAAACCAAACAAGTACCCAAACAGATTAAAAGTTCAAGGCCTTAGATACCAAAATCCAAGAAGGAAATTAAAAATTATGCATTTCCATGAAATGTCAACTATCCCAATATAAGAACGATGATACAAAAATTATCATCATTTTATATTAAAATTAATTTCATCTCATCTCATCACATTTCATAATCGTTTTTGATGAAGGGTCAAGGCGATGTTTATTTTTGTTCTTATAATTGAATTGACTTATTATTCAAATTTAATTAATTTTTATGGCTTTCTTAGTCAATGACTCAAAAAATTTGGTATTTTTCCGACAATTATTGTATTTTTAAATTCACTCAACATATTTTCCATGTAAATTGTCATCATCGTCAGAGTAAAAAATTGTAAATTTTTACATTTCTCAGCAATTAACCACTTTTTCCCCTTAAATGAACAGCTTTGCATGTTTCAAGTCAAATAATCCTCATAATAAAAAAGTTTAAAACCATCGTTTTACATGTAAATGAGTTAATATAATGCATCTAATGTTACATGTCTGCTTTCAAGTATGTAATCAACTCATTCCCATTCTCTGCCTCTCAATGCTTTTTGATAATTCAAGTTAAATTTAAAACTTTTTAATACAAAGTTTAATTCATTCAAAAAATATTTCCAGACAGTACGTGTCCATTTCAATTTTATTATATTCGTATTCATTTATTTTCAACTTATTCTAAAACTTAAGAGTGAACGATGAGCTGCAGATAATATTACAAAAAAAATAAAATAATTTGTACTAATTTAGATTCGTTTTCTGTTTTTTTTTTACTTGTAACAGTGTAATGAGTTTCATTTCATCATAAAATTTTCATGCAATGTTAATTGTTTGAAATTTATTTGGTGATTTACATTTTTTTGTTCATAATTCATAAGTAAAATTAATTATTCTCTTGTTGCACGCTTTGTCTAGTTATGCATTCATTCGAGTAAGTTAGAAGTGGTTTGGATTGGGAATTTAAAAAGTGCACTTTTGTAAGTACTTGAATCAAGTGTAGAATAATGTGAAATGATTTTCTGGTGGAGACGACTGGTTTACTACTAAATTTGATGAAATGTTTTAAATCAAATACCAGGCGTTTCCATTTGTCTAAAAATCCTCCTTAAAAAGAAATGAAAACTGCAGTGTAATCAGACTTTTGATTAAAATACAAGGCGTCTCCACTAAAAATGAAAAATTTTTGAAAAAAAAAATAGATTTCAACCTAATATGACATAGATGACTAATTGAAATCGATTGCAAAGGTTTCAAGATTAAGGCATGAGTTTCCTTAGTTTTTTCTTTCTGAAGCTTCAACTTTCACGAACATCGATTTCGTTAAATGTATAAAAAAATCAGTTAAGATTCAAATAATCGTTCTCATAAGTATTGCGTTTAAGTAAAAAAGCATAGACGACAGACTTGACCTCATCCTTTTTCTTTTTAATTCCCCTTCCTTTTCTTCTCCTTTTAATTGTACTAACATCTCAACAATAACCTGAATTGGCTTTAAAATTCTTATATAAAAAATATAAAGAAAATAATAGAAAAAAACAACAATTTCACACAGGATAACAATAGCAAACAATCATTACATACCCATAAATGTGATTACTTTTCAATTTAACCGTTTACTGTGATATCGTTCAACGAACTTCCATTAAAATCAATTTTTATTCTTTTAACACCAAATCTTCATTTCATTTTTCACGTAATATTTTTTTTTTGAATAAAAATCAGTTTTAGTTATTTTCACCCCATTTAACAGTAATTTATAGGTTAGTAACAGCATACAATTTTTAAATTGAAATGTTTAGCACAGAAACATCACAGTGTGGTTCATAATCAGAATAATAATAATAAAAGTACATTGATTTCAAGTAAAGGAAACATTATGAAAATACATAAATACAGTAAAGGAATAATAAAAATAATAATAATAATATTAATAAAAGAGCAGACAAAAATAAAATAAAATAGAATGGTTACAAAAAAAAAACTGAAATGAAATGAAAAGCTCATGATGTTGAACATTATTTTTATTCTTCTTACTTGAATTGTTTGTCTGAGTGAGTATCAGACTTGAGAGGATACACTTTAAAGTTTTTTCTTGCAGGGAATTTGACTGGGAGCGCATTTGCAGAGTCCGAATTCCATTGTACAACGATAATTTTTAAAATTGGTGGATCTTGTGGAAATTGATTAGTGGAACTCATTTGTGGAATTTGATTAGTGGAACTTATTTTTCTGGAACATATGAAATTGAAACTGCAGAAATTCATTTTTAGTCCGAATACTTTCAAAAGCGTCCCTAAAATCTTCATCTCACTGTGTAGCGTAGCATTGAAACTTTTTCATCATTTATTATGAGTATTTATTATTAGCAATGTATTTTTTTTGCATTGTAACTTGTAATTCGAGAAGATACTTTTTCAAAAGTTCATTTCCAAAATGTCACCGAAAAATACGCTTTTAGGACCATTTTTGTGCCACATCAATCGTTTTCAATTCATTTCTGTTAAAAAAAAAATCTCAATTCATCGTAAATGCACTTATTTGAATCATTCAAAATCATTTTCAGTATCATCATCATCATCATTTGAATTCCAATGAGACTTGATAATCGCTTTAAAATTCTTTTAACTGTTATTTAATCGGTGTCATTATTATTATCATAAGCTTCTTTTTCATTTTTATCATAAAATAAAATGTAAAATAAAATAAGACGATAAACAAGTCATATTAAATTTCAATCTTTTTTATTAGTATTGTTAAATTTCAGTTTAAAATAGTTCTTGATTTTATTTTTATTGGGTGTTTTGAATTTCAGTGCAAACATTTTCTAAGCGTGTAACAGATGGTTTACATTTTAATGAGTTTCAGCCAAAAAATGCTTGAGATATGATTTTTTTTTAACAATTAATCAGGAAAATATATTTTTGTTTCTGTTTTACGTCTTTCAATGGAAATTTGATACTCTAAAGAAAAAAAAAAGCATGTATGACAATGAAATGAAAATGATTTACGTAGTGTGTAAGGTGTGCCATTAAATGTAAACAATCAGTTATAAGAGTGAGTATAAATAAAAATAATAATAATAGAGGACAAAAAAAAATGTGATAAAAAAGCATAACATGCGTCAAAGACAGTCAAGTGTAAGTTTATGTAAATATTTTTCATATACTCTTTTTGTTGTACTTTTATTATTATCATTTTCTAAGAAATTGAGGAATGGAATGAAAGTTTACTAGACTTTTATTTTCATTCAATTCGTCTCACCCAACTTTCATTTTAATTTGAATTGAATTGAATTGACCGCCATGATGCCAGGGTTTCAATGAGCCTTTCTGTGACTTTTTAAGGTATCTTTGGTCATGTAAGTTTTCAATTTTGAAGAAGTCAAGACTCAAAACTTGAGGTAAAAATGATTAAAAATTTCTATGAACCCCTTGACGTGGAAGGCACATTTTTGGTCTGAAACCTGATGAAAAAATGATTCGAGAATCAATTTCAAGATAAAATTTATTTAAATTATTCATCTTTTTTCGTTAAATCGTTATAAAAGAAAATATTTTGCAAAAAAAAACTTCTCGAAGTGTTCTTTCATGTATGAACGTAAAACTTTTCTAATAACATCACAGACGTTTTATATGTAATCATAAGTAACAAGAACAATTTGTTTAAAATTTGTATGAATTCCAAGATATTTTTCTATAACACAAAAAAGAAGGATCGTAAAAGATTTGTAAAAGTTTTGCTTTGACTTTCAATATTTCTTGATAATTTTTTTTTTCTTCAAAAGTTAAAGTTTAAGTTATATCACTAATAAATAAAATATTATAAAAAAAAAGTAAATAAAAAATGTTGAACTTTGAAAACGGAAACTGTTATAACTCATTGATTTATGATGTCTCGAGATATCACTAACTTTATATCATATTCAATTCAATTCAACTCAATTTTGATTAGGAGCGAAGTTTTTCAAGAGTTCATGGTAAGTTTCTAGATGAAATATCTTTCAATATTCATATTTTCAATGAAATCAGGTTAATTACAAAATAAATTATTTTCAACTCCTTTTCTTCATAAATATAAATTCTCGCATATTCCAATGACACAATTACACTTTTACTTATTAAATTTCACACCTACACAATTAACCAAAAATATTAAATAAATTCCATTGTCTGTTTTCCCAAAGCCCTATATCATAATTTTTTTTCTTTATTTTCAACTCAAATATGGAACACAAGCCAGTTTTTTTTTTCATGTACAGTTCATTCAATTTATTTTAAATTTCCAAGGTTGCTCACATTATAACAGTGATAATTATAATAATAAACAGTGTAATTTTGTCTAAAAACAGACACAATCTCTCTACCTGGAAATAGAATTATATTATTTTTTGTTACTCATATAATTTTTGGAGTATTGTGAGTGTGGTGAAAATGTCTGTTTAATTTCGATTTATATAATGAGCTAATATAAATTTTAATCTTTAAGTATATTGAACGACCTTCATAAATAAATATCACTTTTTATTATCATTTTAATTTTGGTTGCACTGTAAAGTGAAAATGTATCAGAGTACTAGGTGACTCAATGCTAACAAGGCATTAATGAGGGCAGGAGCATATCTAGCTTTATTTAGTGAGGGTAGCCGGCTAAGTAAAAAAAAAATTCTTTCAAATTTTGAATCAAATTTCCATACATTGTGCAAATCTCAGGGGTGGCCAAGCTACCCCTTCTAGATACGTCTCTGAATGAGGGTAAGCTTTTACGACATTTTTTGATAATTTTACAAAAAAAATTGATGAAAATTCAATCGTGAAGTACTGTGGATAGTTCGCGAGATGTTTTAGATTTACAGTGCATACGCAAATTTCATAGTAAATTTCATACAAACTACATGAAGAATGAGGAGTCAAGTATTTTGTATCGTAAGGTATTTTTAGTTACTTTAATAGTTCTCGATGGTATTTCATGACACCTACTCAACTAATTTTACCTTAATTAGTATTGTGTTTTTACGTTTCATGTCTTATTATAACAAAAAAAAAAAAACTGATAAGAAAATTTACTTCAATCAGTCACACTCTTTAAGGAAAAAAACTGAGATTTAGAATCATTTAGAGACTAAATTGAATGAATTTTTCCGTAAATTTGATTTAATTTTTTTGATACGTACAACAAGATTGCATTGTCACTGTACATGATGAAACTGTAATCATAGACAAGATAAAACAAATCTAATATCATAATAATGAGTCTCGATATAGCACAAGATAACAAAATGAAAGCACATTTTCATGATAAAAATAGAAATTTATGACATGTTTTTATCAAATTTGAGTACATATTCATTTATTTTTATTGTTGTTATTATTATTATTTCTTGTTATTTAATAACAAGTAGTCGTGAAAATATTTGAGTGCGTTCAATATTGATTTTCATTGAGAAAATTCTTTGAATTTAAGTAAATACATATTTTCGTTCTTATTAAATTGGTAAATGAAAGGAGAGGTCTACGGCCTTGCAATGCAATTGAACTTATCTTTGATTTTTACGATGGAAGCCATGAAAGTTCCAAATATTGTTCGTATTGGGTACACTGTTCAAATTTCAAACCAAAGTGGCTTTTAAGAATTTTTTTTTAATTATTTAATGGAGACGACTGGTATTCTGTTCCAAATCATCACAATATTCATCAAATATTAACATAAAACACCAGACGACTCCATTGAATCAAAATTTATTATAATTTATTTTCATATTATAACGAAATTTTAACAGAAATATAATAATAAATTGCTTTTTAAATGATACATTAACCTAAATATGATATAATTTGTAGTTGATTTTATTTTAAGTTATTTAACAATTTTTTTCATATGAATCCTTATTGTGAAAAATTTTCAATTTTACCTGCGTTTAATGGGTGTCTATTAATTTCAATTATTATGTTTAACTTTTTTTTGGGTTCTGTATAAATTTCACAAAAAATGACACAAATAAGAGAAATTACTAAATTTATCCTCATTTCGTGGTGCAGATGATACACCACCAACAAAAAATGTATTATAAAAATATCATGATAATAAGTATTTGTCATGAACAGAAGTGATAGCAATTAATTACAATTTAATTTCAATTCATTACATTAAAATTATTTCATTGAAAGATTTTGATTCTGAGAAGTTACCCTTCAATAATTTTGTGAATTTGGGAACATTTTTAGGCGAATTCATTCAAAAACAGACTAAGAAAACGTCCGGCTATGAATTTCAAGGTCATTCTTACAAAAAAAAACAACTTTGCAAAAAAATGCCTCAATATTTCATCAAAAATTGAAACTACATCAAATTGCTTGACATTCTTATTCCAGAAAATTTAACAAACACTCTTAGAAAACACTTCCTATTTACTTTGAAAGAGGATTTTTCTTCCTGTTCATTGTTTCATCTTACAATTGACTATGTTACATGAAATGTAACACATACACACACGAAAAATAACAATAGGATATCGTTACAATAAACATTGAAATTGAAGAAGTGTGTCTTCTGTCAACAATCAAAAAGCATAAAAAAAACGATATCTTAAGGGAATTTATGTTTTTTTTCCCTCTTTAATCATTGATATGGGTTATTTATATTTTTTTATTGAAACAGGATACAATTGGTTATGCCTCGGAAAAAATAACACAATTTTATCACTAATCACTTGTTTACTAAAGAAATGTAAGAAAAACTCTTCAAGAAATAAATTTTTTTTCTTATTTCATTGAAAATGAACATTTTTCGACAAATCATCATAAATTATTTTAAATTGATTGGAAATTATCATTCCAAATTTTATTTGTTCATCGCATTTTATTCACAGTGCAAATTTTTCAATAAATATTGACAAACAAAATCAAAAACTCTTAAAATAATAATAATAACAATAAAACGAGCATTGACCTCTAATTTAATGAAATAATTCGATTTTTGTTTTCTCTCGATGTGATTTGATGCGTAAATTTAATAGTTAAAAAAAAAATTTATAAATTTTTCCTGTATGATTTTTTTTTGTTATTTGTATTTTAAGATCATAAGTGAAGACTTTTCAAAGCAAAACCATAGATGTGTAGGTTGGATAAACATCTTGAAATGTGGGTTAAAATTAAATTCATACATGCAAAAATATTGAAGAGTAAATTTGAAAGAGCAGTCTAGACGACTTATCTCAATGTGAAATGTGTATCATTCACTTTTTAATCCTATTAACTTGTATTTTTCCATTACAAATGTTACATAATAATGTAAAAATGAAAAGAGACAGAAAATTTAATGCGTAATATTATGAAACCACTTTTGAGCCATAACAATAATAAATGTTATGCTTAAATTATTTAAATAAGAAGAAGCAGATAAAGGAGGCACTTTTATAAGACATTCATAAATGGAATGTTTTTCACTTCGTTATGGCTCTTAACTTTTATGTAAAAAGTCTTTTTGATGTGACGGAGTTTAAATTTAAAAGGATAGAGTGTCCATGTTGAATTGATAAAATTTTAAATGGCATCTCAATATCGATTTGAATTCCAATAAAAGTGGATTTTAACCTTTTTTTGCAAAATTAAGAGCATTATCATTAGTTCACTGTGAAAAATTTCAGTTTTAAGTAATGAATTCCTTATACAAAACTATTTTCTACTAGAAATCTCATGTGGAGGAGTCTCTCGTCCTTTCAACATGACATAATTTGACATGAAACCCTAAGGACCTGATTTCGTTTTTTCTTTGACTCAATTTTCCCATGAATTAGCTCAGACATCTACTGTAAAATGAAAAATTATTCATTTTTCTTTACATTTTACTCACCACAAACGATAAATGAGCTTAAAATAACCATACACACACAGAAAAAAAAGCTATGAGTACCAGACATAAAACTTAACTATGTTAGCTCATATAAATTCATAACACGAAACACATGTCGAGATTGTCATCAGTGTTTTTTTTCTTCTTTTTTACTACTCACACAGAAATGAAGTGCAGATGAAAATGTGTAAAAAAAATAATATTACAGAAGAAATAAAATATGGATCATTTATGCATAAAAGGACCATACACACACAAACACACTAGGACTTATATGGTGAATTTATGTTGTTTGAGGCGAAATCAGTGCCATGTCAAATGCCTTAGAGACTACTTATGATATGTGTATGTGAAAACAAGAAATGAAAAATATGTGAAATAGAAGAAATACACAGTAAGTACATTAAAGATAAAAGAAAGCTGTCTCAATATGAGGTCAAATGTTTGTGATTATTTTTTGATTGAAATGGAACTGGATCAGAAAATTCACATAACTGTTTGTTGTTTATTGTTATGATTTAAGCAAAATAATAGATTATGCGACTCAGACAGATAATTGAGGTCCTTTGAGCGCCAAAACACGTAAAGAGGCTTGTCAAGACCATGATAGTGCCCTTGTAGAGCCACCTTGGTCTAATCAGACAAACGTTCATCATAAAATTTCTTCCTTAAATCCAATGATATTGATTACAACATCACTCAATATCACCAGAGCACATACAATCGACAACATAAAAGTCAATTCAATGTAAAACACCGATTCTCACTTGACCACACACATGTCAAATTCAATTTCAAAAGATATCACTCACTCAATAAAAAAAAATCAATAAAATAAAAAAAGGTACATCTGCACTCTTAAATTCCTCGCTTGTTTATTGATATTTGTTTTATTGTATTTTTATTTTAGAATTTTTTATGAAAACACTTCATATTTTTTAACTGAATCCCAAAAATTACATTGAAAATGTGAGACTTGTTTTTTCCATGCTTGAATAAAACCACTTGATTTAACGTTTAACGTCGAACATGATATAAAAATACATGAATCAACAAACCAACGCAATAAATTTTGAAAATGACGATCAAGTTAAGGACATGGCAAAAAAATAACAATTGACACCCATATTTGATTGATAAATATTTGGTTAGGGCTAAATTTCTGAAATTTTTTATGTGTTTTTTGCTTTGTTTTGTTTGTTTTATGATATTAATATTTTTTTTTATTAATAATTTAATATGACATTTTTTTGTCGTTTTCAATGCTTTATCCTCGTCAAATATTTATGGAATTTAAATGAGTGACGAGTCTCATTTCATATTAAAATATCATTTAACTGGACCGATTTTCTTTGATGACCGTGAAATTTAAGGAAAGTTTACTTTGGTTAACATACAGTTTACATCAAGTTTACATTTTTCATTTAATTTTCCATGTAACCCTGTAACTAAGAGAAATTTCATGCTTCAGTTTCCATCTCCTTGTCTCATCATGTTTTCCTTCAAACACCATATTATTAACCTATCAATTTCCATAAATTTTCTTTGGAAATGTAAACACATACTTTAATTTTAATGTCACTATGGATGAAAATTTTATGAATATGTCAAACATTATTTTCTGATCCGTATAAATTAATAATGAAATTGTGTAAACTTGAATTACAAACAAATAAATAATATAATAACGTTATAAAGCGATTAGGTTGCTTTTGTGTATGTATATTCAAATGATATAACATGAAAACGAGGGAAAAATCAATTTATATTCAAGGCCTGTAATGTGCAGAGAATACAACAACAACAACAACAACAAAAAAGTGAGGACAATACGGGTATTAATGTTTAATATGATCATGTTGTTTATTTATTTTTATTTTTTTTTATTTTAATAATGTTTTTGTATAAACTTTTTTTTACTCTGCTTTCAATATAAAAACATTGGAAACTCATTTCAATATTTATTGAATTTTTATGTCAATCATAAAATGAATAAATTAGTTGAAGAAAGTGCATATCAATGAAATTGCATAGGATTAAAGTTGCATTGAGAAGACGATTTTTAACTAAAAAGTATCAAGAAAAATTCACAATTAAAGTGACGGACGTTCAAAGTCTATGAAAAAGAGCATTTTAATTGAAATTTCACTCAATTTTGCTATTTGAGACAGAACTCAATGAAATCTTTATCAAATTTCAATCAAATCAAATTTGAATTGAAAACAATTTTCATTAGTATTAAATTGATTTGATATTTAAAAGGAATTTTTAATTTAATTCAATTTAAAATAAAAACCTTTCTCGAGCCACTCAATCGAATAAAATATTGAAATATCATTTCATTTTTTATTAATGTTAATACGCTGCCAACCTTGAACTTGAATTTGTTTATTATCGTTATTTATTTATTTGCGTTAATCTTTCATATTTTATCTATAAATAAGTGTGCAGTGCAATGCAATGCAATGCAATTTTAAGCCAAATAGCGTAATGTTATTTATGTTAATGATGAGAATCGTTAAAATGTCATTTATTTACCGTTCAGTAAATTACTTAATTTGTTTATTGCCTTATTTTAATAAAGAGAGTTTTCAAAATGAGAGAATTTTCAATTTGGTTCCTTTCGTAGAAGGTGTCATGGTAGGTGACATGTCATGTGTCATGTCAGCCTCCACAAAAATTATTCTTTCTCTTGAACTGTCAAAATATTTCAATTGACAGATAATTTGACAGTTAATTTTGTATAGAAAAACATTCAGAAACTTTAAAATCATTTGTACTTTAAACGTCATTTTTGTTAAAATTAATTGAAAATTACAAATTGTGGCCCTTATTCAATTTCAAGGGATGTGATACCTAAAATAATAAAATGAGATAAAATTTTAAGAGCATATTTTTATTTCGCACAAAACAAACATTCATCGTTCGATTTTTTCTCTCAATACTTAACATGATGCGATGAAATTTGCTATTTACATGATTTTTTTTTTGATATCTTTCATCAAATACCTTGTTCGAACATGATGAATTATTGAATAGAAAGTGACAATGATGATGCTGATGATGGTACTTCTATTGTTATTTTATTATTGCTTTGACTAGACTGTTCCCAAAAAAAAAAATTATAAAAATAACAAGCATATATCATTGAATTGCCAATGAATGCAATTTTTTTGTATCAGTGATGAAAAGGGGGAACTCTGAATTTCGATGGAAAACTTAAGTGCATTTACGACTTAAGTGAAAACGTGAAGGCTCTCATTATGGTTTTTTTGCTTTTTTCTCTCACACTCTAAATTTTTTGCTCTCTGTCTTTCACTCTGGTCCATAAAATTTCATTCTGTCACTCACTCTGGTTCTTGATCGTTTTACTCTCACTCTCTCTCACTAATTTTTTTCCCTCTCTCTCCCTCTCATTCTAGTCCTTAAAATTTCATTCTCTCACTCATTCTAGTTCTTCATCGTTTTTTGTCTATCTCTCACACTGTTCATTGAGTTTGTTTGTTTCTCTCTATCTTCGTAAAAAAATCTCTTTTTCGTTCCATTAAAGTGAATCATGTGATTTTAAAATGCATCTCTATCGAAACGGACGTCAGTTAAATGTGTTACAAAAACCTTTTTTTTTCTCCATATTCACCTCAAATTTCATTGCAATTAAGAATTTTTTGTGTTCCCAACTCTCACAATGTTATTTATTTTTATTTGTGTCTGTACAGCTGTTGTCTTACATACTTTTTATTTTTTATAGTTGAGGTTATTATTTGTAGATATTTTTTTACTATTTTACTTTTTAATTGCCTGTCAAAACCCAGGCATCATAAAAAATTGAAAATTCTTGTAAAAAAAAAATCCTTCGTTAAAATAAAATATTTAAATAATTACATAAACAAACAGTTTTTTTCGTAAATGAAATATTTTAATGCATTTTCATTGTATGTATCATCGTTAATAAATGATCATCATAAACACCATTAAAAATTGATCAATTGTTCAAAATAAATAATTTGTAAACCTTGACACACATTTTACTTAATGTAACTTCATAATAAAATACAATGTGTCATAGAACGCTGTCATTACCCCAAAAATTACATAAAATATTATTAAATGTAATGATAAATGAAGTTTATGATGAGTGACAATTGTTTCAATTGTGACAGTTTAATTTGAAGTAGAGAGTGCGTTTGTATCATTAATTATTGAATTTTTAATTAAAATTAAGAGGATGGCAATTAAAGGGTATAAAAATGTCTGGTTTTTGTTCTTCTTAAAAGATTTAGCTTTTACAAGGGCACCACCGCGGTCTCGAAGAGTCCTATTGTGGTCTCTTGAAAGATTTTTATTTCATTGAATTTAAAGAAATTTAAATGATACTTGGATTTGGTAAAAAATTTCAATTCTCACTACTTTTGATCATCTTTCTTGACGTTCTCTCGTTTGAATTCAATATCAAAAGAACATTCAAAAGTAAAAAAAAATATTCAATGGAAAAATTTCATTACTCACCACGTTAAATTAACACCTTATTATATTATTAATAAAATTATTTATTTATGTCAGACTCCCACGTGAATTGAAATATAATTACTTTACACTTTCTCGTCTTTAATTTTTTTTTCTCTTCTTGCACTTTTCGCTTTTTTCTCTTAATTTATTTTTTTTTATGGTTTTTTCTTCTTTTTTTTATGTAATACTCACAATTAATTACGTGTTTAAATGTCTCGATTGTGAGATGAAAGTAAATTTTCAGTGTAACATCACATTTTTTGCATAAGTCACTTATTCACTTAAAGATTCTGGGTGATGCTGTTTTTTTTAATTGACTTGAAAAGAATTTTGCTGTTCTTCTTCTAATTTTTAGTTCTTTTCTAGGTTTTCTGTAAAAAAAAACATATATTTAGTTAAAAATGATTTAAAATAGTTTAACAAGCACGTCTCTGTATCTTAAAGTGTTCAAAAAAGTATAGAAAAAGATTCAAATCAATATAAACTTATTTTCATAGTAATGATGTTGAAAATAGACATAAATAAGAGTCTCACCATACACAACTTTTATTCAAATGGGAATTTAATGGATATGACGGGACAAAATTCATTTATTTTATTTATTATTAAAAAGGACAGTTCTATTAATCAAAAACATGTTACATTACAAAAAAAATATTATTTTATCATTATATCGTTTGTCATTTTATATGGATCGTTTACTTTATCTGTGCAAATATTTTTGCAAGATATGTTTTTCCATGGAAATTGTATTCAAACAATTTTAGGGTTTCCTTTAACTTTTTATTTCGATTTTGTGATAGATTTTTTGGAAAAGTAAAGAAAGTTCTCTGAATCGATCGCTTCTTTGAAAGTGAGGTGTATTTTCACAAAATCCTAAAAAATGAATGGGACCTAATAGGTTTTTTCTTCTCTGAGTCATAGGAACCAGTTTCAGATCAGATTAGTTTTGAAGGACGACTATTAAGCCTGTACTCAGGCCATCAGTGGGGCTCACTGTGCATACCCGTTATCATCATCCGAGGGGCTTAGCTTTTATCCTGTCATCCCAAGCAGTCGCCTCCTTTATCTAGCCTTTAACTCAAATTGAATAGCTGGAAAAAAGGACATTTGAGATTGTAAATTTTAATGGCCGGAGCGAGGATAAAACTGCCAAGCTTAAAATTAGTGCAACACGCTAACCACTGCACCGTACAATCCCCGAAACTAACTTTATGTCAAATACTTCGAAAAAGGGTTGAAATTTGATCACTGTCTTAAAATCTGATTCAAAAAAATAGCTTAAATATTCATCTAAACGATTCACACTCATTAAAGTAAAATTACAGTCAAAATTTACCTTCCCATTAAATTCAAATCATGATTCATTCACAATTTCATTCCCAAAACCTTAATTCTAATATACTTTCATGTTCATGTTCAACCAATTTAATCTAATCAATTACTCAACGTATGTTTTTTTTGTTCTTATTTAATGACTTTATTTCCATAATATTGAGCAACATGCTTGCACTACAAAAAAAACGATTACTTTACACCATCTTCGTTCATAAACACACACAAAAATGAAAAAAAAAAACTAAATAAACAAATAAATTTATGTGATTAAATTTATAAAAATTTTCAATGTAATCTTGATTTTGTCTCTTCTTTTTACTTCAATTTTTACATACAATTCAATTTCATTGTATAAAATATCGTAATAGACCAATTTTTTAAGTGTCTTGAATTTGCATGAACTTGAAATTATTTTCCATTATTTATTGTTCAACTTGACTTTGTCTGATTTTATTTTATTTTGTAATTTAAATGATAAAAAAATCGAAAATTGTCTGGTGAGAATTTTTTTTTTGAAAAATAAGATTCAAAAAAAAAATAATTAGATTCAAAAGCCATAAAAATGAAATCAGCACTTACTTTCTGAGAAATTTATGTGATTTTTCTTATCAATTTTGCTTGAATTTTAATTTCAATTTGATGGTAAAAATATTTCACAAACTTTTTAATGAGATAACTTTTTTTTTTTAAATTTTTTATCTCTTTAATTGTTATTTAATTTGAATTTTCTCAATACTTTTTTTCACAAATTTCCTTGAATCACAATTTCATTATTATTCGTTAATTGTATTTTTGTAGAATCACCAAAATTAAATTAAATTAAATTAAATATTTTATAAAATTTCTTCACGATTTAAATGAATTTAATTGAATCATAAAAATAAAACTTTTTTCTTGTTTATTTTGTTTTAAGGATAATTTTTCGTGTTCAATTCCTTTAAATTTTGTTGAATTGAATTTTTTTTTTTGAGTTTTTATTCACTTTAAAATTTTTCACTATTTTTAAAAATTTTTTAAGGTTTTTGAAAATTTTTAAGTTATTAGAAAATTTCTAAAATTTTTCACTTTCATCAGTTGGAACAAAATTTCATCTCATTTTAATTAATGTAAAAATTCGTCCAATGCCTCATCTGAAACACGTCTGTTATCTACGACGTTTAACAACAAACTGGAAAGTATTTTCATGTGAAAATGAAAATAATATCAAATTTTCCCAGTATAATGTTTATTTTTCATGTTTTTTCTATACAACCCCAGCTATGTCTATGACTATGATACGAAAAATTCCCTTATCATATGTTTCTAAACTGTATATTTTTCATATTAAAATCTCTTTTTTTTTAATGTGTATTAGTTATAGATACATTTTTAAGTGAGTACAAACAACTGTTTGTAGGTGCTTGTACTTTTACACTTTTACTGAGTGAGAAGAGAGTTCAACGCTCAAAATATTCAATTTTGTCTCATGTCTAGCAATTTGATGACGTAGTATGTGTAAATTTTTACGCGCCTTTTTCTATATAAATTTTCTTTTATATCTATAACTCGGTGTGTGTATGATGGAAAAAACTAAGAATGAAAATATTTTGTCATATATATATTGAGTGTATCAGCTGTCTCGGGTGAACAATTTCAGTACGAACATGAAAAGTAAGGTATGCTTGTAAATGGAAGTGTGCGGGGAAACATAATGCTTGAATGCAATTTTATATCAATGAACTACAATTTAACTGTATGATATCGTAATTTTACCACCCTATTTTCAGGGTGGCATTTCACTGATAAGGCATTATTTACTCTGCCTTTCTCTCACATATTACATTTTCATTCTCAGTTAAGAGAACCTTACAACAGCACCAGTACAATCATTGTAGAAAGTGAAATACGGAAGTAAAACTCGTTGCATTATTCAATGAATGTTGGAAAATTCATTCATCTTACTAGGACATTGCACATTCATTGTTGCATTTTCTGTGCAATTTGTTACCACCCTCTCGAATTTACGTCATTATTCCATTTTATATACATTGCATGTAAACTTTTCTATATCTTTCCCCGAATTTATCCTTCACCTGTTTTATCATTGAACTCTAGAGCCCCAACAAACCTTCATCATTCAACGACGCATATACCCATGCACACACATAAATTTAGCTACAATGTGACATTTTTAACAATATTCTTCTGATTGTTCCTCCTTTTTCTCTATAACTTGACTAGATTTTTGCATGATGCATAAATATTACGCTCATTATAGGTGAGGTACCGTAAACTACTTATATTACTGCTCATTTTTATTTTATTTTTATTTGTGTTGTTGCTGCATGCAATGCATTTAGTTAATGAAAAACGCAAATGAAGCGTGTAATCACGATGATGATGATAAATTTGTTTTTTTTTCTTGTATCCTTGTATATAAAATGTATATTTAAGTTTATGTCTGATAACGAACTAAGAAGTTGATTTAAATGTAAATGAATATTAAAAAAAAAAATGTAATTAAAGTAAGTAGATTTCATGGTTGGTTATTAAAATGTGTTTAAGCAAATTGTCATCGAAGTAATTTCTCTGGGTGATTTGATTAAGGTAAAATAACATTTGAACGAAGGAGTTTGAAGCTGATTACGAAAAGGTCATACCTATGAAATGATGTGATTTAATCTATCGGTCGATCCTGAAATTAAACTTTGTTTCATCTAGCGGTCGATCTTGGAACTAAACTTAGTTTCATCTAGCGGTCGATCTTGAAATTAAACTTTGTTTCATCTAGCGGTCGATCTTGGAACTAAACTTTGTTTCATCTTTAATTCAAAATTGCCTGAAACGGAAAGAACGTTTAAAACATCACATAATTTTATTTAAAGCTTTAAAAGTTATACCATCGACCTTTATAAAAAAATATTCTTACCTCGCATTTTCCTCTAAATTCCATTTTATTTATATCATTTTTTTTTTTTATAGGCACATGCCGCCGAACAAATGTCATGCAATATTTTAACAATTTAACCTGTATCTAGGATATCATATGAAAATATAATACTTACGTTACCAATAAACAAAAACAATAAAAAATATCCAACAATGATTTAGGTGAAATGACTTTTTCCACTTTCTCTTAGCATTGCACTTTTTCATTGTTCGAATAATATTTTTGTTTTTTTTTATTGTCGTTATCTCATGCCTTTTGGTGTTAAATTGAATGAAATACGGAACAAAAAACTTTTCGGTATTGTTTCATAAGAAGAATAAGAGACAATGATAGTGAAAAATTTATACGAGAAACTTTGAAAATAATTTTTCTTCATGCTCTTATATAATAATAATAACAAAAATAAAACTGCATGATATGTTATTTTTACGTTAAAAAAGTTAAAAAAAGGAGTTTTGAACATATAATGAGCGTTAAATTGACAATTTAAAAGACAAGAACTAAAATATATGAAATCGATTCATTTTTATCTTATATTTTATGAGTTTTGTCCTTGGACTTTCATAAAATAAATTTCAGAACAATTGTGTTCATATAAAATTTTAATTACAATTAAAATAATAATACCCTTGTAATTCTATTTTTAGACGTAAATTTAACACCACAACTTCACAAATTGCACAGCAGTTAAACTGACCTTGACTGAGAAAAAAAAACAGGAATGAAAATAAATTTCATATGTGTGTGTGTGCGTGTCTGTGTAAATAAAAATAAACATCAAATCCCATTTTAGTTCACATTTATTTCAATTTAGTCCTTATGTGAATATAAATAGCAATTTGTATCCCTAAATTTTTTTTGACATATTTCGGGTACGTGTCATATGTCTAATTTCTGTTTTCATCGTGTTTACTTTTTTTCCAACTCTATTTATATATGAAATGGAATTTTCCCAACCAAAAAAAGGGATATATTTATTTTAAATTTGTTGAAATGGAGTGAAATAAGATCTTGATCCCTTTTATTATTTATTATGTGAATGAATGAAGACGGAAAAATGACCTACATTTTAATTTTTGATTTATACATAAAATTATAGGGAACATCAAATTGTAGATTTTTATTTTAGATGAATTTTTCAAGGTCTAGAGGATAATTTACACCAAAAATTAAGAGCAAAACATCAAATGACTCAATTCAGAATGAAAAAAATCATGAAAGTGAAGTCAACAATCAACGAGTACAAAACTAAGTGAATGATATTCAAATGAGGATCAGTTTCGATTAATTTGATGAATGGGAACCACTGGTTATTTGTAATTTTTTGTAATTTTTTATATGGAGATGACTGGTAGTTAATAATTTTTTTAGAAATTTCTACATGGAGAGGGATAGTTGTTTATAAATTTTCATAAATTTTGGAAATGGAAACGCCTGGTATTCTGAAAATGTTCTCAAAATTTAACATTGAGACGAAAAAATTCAATGAAAATTCAATCAAGGTTCCTTTGAATTGTAATTCTGATATATAAAATATCAAAGCCCGGATTAAATATGACTCTAAAACGACAAAAAATACAACAATGTATCAAAACAAGGAAAAAACAAACCACTTAATTCTCAATAGATATTTAATAGATATCGATATCTAGTCCCCACAGGATAGAATAATAAATAATTTTTGGGAGAGTGTGTTTATGAAGTTGATTCTATTGATTTTTATACAATATTGAACAAATTTTTATATGAATCCACCTAAAAAGATACTTAAACGAAGTAAACAAAGTCTTTTAATATGACAGGAAAAGTGCTATCAAAAAAAATAACAAGGAAGAACCAAAACTGGGATAATATACTTAAATACTGAAAATAAAAACAAAGAAAAATAATAAAAAAGAAAACACACTGAAGACGACAGAACCATAAACAACAACAAAAAAAACAGCGTAACGTAAAAAGTGAGATAAGAAGAAAGTTTCTCCAAACAAAATAAACATTTTATGAATTATGTCTTCCAGATGGTTATGCTTTGTATTTGTTATTTAATTCCATGAATGTGTGTGTGTGTAAACACGTGAAATAGTGAATATCCTATAAAATTGAACAAAATATTAAATATTTCTGTCACATACACATTGTCTTACTTCACAGTGTTATCTTTCGCGTGCTGCGATGTTCCATAGTTTTGTTGTTTTTTTTATATTTTAACTTATCCCGAGTTCTTGTTAAATGAAATACTATTGAAAATGCATGTTGAATACTGATGCGGATGCAAACAACAAATGAAATGTGCTTTGGCGCTTGACCTATATTAAAATAAATAATATATTTGTGAATAACTGAAATTTTGTGTGTGTATATATGAAGAAAATATTATGTGAAGTCCATCACGTTTAACTTACAGATAATAATAAAATGTAAGGAAGAAAAAAACTATGTTTTTTATGTTCTCATGTCATGTATGGATCAAATTTTGACATTAATCATTTATTTTCATCCAATTTCTTTGTATTATTTCTAGGAAAATGATTTAGAAAATGGGATGAAGAAGAATTTGCGTGATTCAATTGATTCATTGACTTACTGTCTTTCAGGAAGCCCTGTGAACTTTTTGAAAACATTTCTAATTTCTTGTGAGATATTGAAGACTAAAACCTGGAAATCGTGAAAAAATGCAAGTTAATTCAACCTCAACCCAATAAATCCCTTCTAGTCAAAAAATTTCACATCAATAAACTTTCAAAAAAACAAAAAACTTCTCACTTCTTGATAGCTCGCCCAATAAATAATCAGAATAACGAATGTCTGACCTATATATTATTTATTATCCTCCTCACACACACACAAACACACACATCTATTTTTAACATGAAAGATGAACTTTTATTTGTTTATTTTTTTTTGTTTTTTGTTTTCGTTCCATTTCAAAATTGATTTAATTTTGCTGTAATGTTTTCTATACCCCTCTTTTCACCAGACTTTTGTAATTCCGATGATTTGATGCTGGTATAAAAATAAAAAGGGAGTGTTGAAAACAATTCCTTGATTTTGTCAACAACACACACACACACACAACTGTCTCTCTGTTTCCTTTTTTGTGTCTCCTTCTTAGATAATAATAGTAAAAAAAATACAAAAATAGAAAAGAAGAGGAAAAATTGTATTATGTAAGAAATGTGACACTATGAACTGTAAATACAAAGCAAATGAAGCATCCAGTTCATTGATCCAGAAAAAGAAAAATGTCTAAATCCCATTTATTTATCTATCAATATACAATAAAATTTAATATTACATAAAAATATTAAAAGTTGAAATTGAACTTCAAATGAAATTAAAAGTGCATTTTGGTTTTTTATTCGATATCATGAAATTTGAAGGCTCTTGAATATGAATTATTACACAAAACTGACAACAAATAAGTACACTGACCTTGAAATCGCATTTAATCCAATAAACCTTTTGAGAATCCAGATTTCAACTAAAATGGGGACAAACAATGGCATGTCTACATTTCTTTTTTAAAAATACGTAAAATCAGGGTAAAGTAGAGACAAAAAGTGGAAAATAAGCGATAATAAAAAGGGTTTTCATTTTAAAATGGGATTAGATGACACTTTTGATTTCGTTACGTGTTTATGTCTCTTTCTCCCTCTTTCTTTATTCTATCCAAGAACGTGAAGTGACAATAAATCTTGGACTAATATCCTTTTTAAATGTTAAATTTATTGTTTCCATCCAGTAAATGGTGACACTTAAGTATAATTTACTGCCACTCGTTAGTAAATAATTAATTCAATGCGTAATGCGTTAAATACTTTGATAAAGATCCATAATCTCAAGCTTATTTTCGAAATGGTTTCTATTTATTATGGATTCAGGATGAATTTTAATTAAATTTCTATGTAATTACGGGAAACTTTTTCATTGATCACTCGCATGGATTCAACGTTGCCATTTAACTTAATTTAATCAAATTAAATAAAGATTTTAACTTATTTTTTTTTGTATTATTATTAGTTCTTTTATATTACATTCACATACATGAAACCATTGAAATTAATTCAGATTTTTTCATCCAGAAGAAAAACATGAAAACATTTCATTTATAATATCATCACACATTTATCTTTATTATATTTTTTTCCCATATATTTTTTTTTATTCCCATTTATGTGTTCACCAATTATTACACGTATCCCGTTTCATTTATGGGTTCTGAAATTGATATGAGCTTGTTTGAAGAATAAAATGAGCATTATGAGACCGTTCATATGAAACGAGACGTGATATGAGACATTGAAATCGAATTGCGACTACAAAAGTGAATATAAATTACTTTTCCAATGAAAAATTGATATGAAATTCAAGAAACTGATATATCTTATCACCATTGAATAAAAATTCTATTCATAATATCATAAAAAAAATATAACTTTTTATTTTCATTTCATTCTTCAACATACAACCAATATTTTACGTTTATCATACACCTTATACAAAAAAAACAAGGAATCACAGGGAACGATGATTATTATTTTTATCTTTTCTTTCATTCAGTCATTCATTCATTTCAGTTAAACGGGAAAACGCAGAAATATAAAAACACATTTTAACTTTATATTATCTGAGTATAAATATAATTTTTTTATTAAAATATATGGAAGTTGCATTGTGTTTTGATGTTTGAAGTGCGTAAATTGTGACCTAATTTTTTCATTTTTTATGTGTTTTTTTTTGTGTTGTTGTTGTTTTGTGATGATGTGAAATGAATCCCATGAATTTGTTTTCTAATTTTGCTTCTGTGTCCATAAAATGTTCACATAAAATAAGATAATAAATTACAGATAAAATTCACAGATTCACAGATTTTTTTATTGTTATAACCATTAAATGTTAACACCGACCTAAGCACTCAAATTTTCATCAATTATCGTATTTTAATGGCATCAGGACATCATATGGAATTTGGGCGAAAAATTCATTAGCTAAGTCTTTCAGTAACGGTTCAAACAAGATTTTTATTTGCGGGAAGAATTGTAAATACAAAGCTTCCCAATTTTGATTGACAAATTCCAATACTAATGCATTCAAATCATCATCATTTGAGAGTCCTGTCGCTTGAGTTCGCATTCCTTTCAACTCATTTCGAGCGATTTGGACTTCATTTACCACCATGTTATTTTGTTGCATATTTCCACTTATTTTAAATGATGTTGAAATTAAATTTCCCGTTATATTCACATTTCCATTTGAAACTAATTTTGATTCGCCTAGATGTGTTTCACCTTTGAACTTACCTTGAATTGTTACTTTGGGAAAAAACATACTCATTAAAATTGCGAAATTTGTGTCATTTACACGAGATTTAACGTTTCGAACACGTCCTCTACTTAAGCCATTGCATTTGGCGTTCATCATTTCAATGTGCATCGTAAGGGGGCCTTCTACGTAATCAACGCTTGTATATTCAAGTGAAAATGGGTCGATTGCTGAGACATTTAACGAGGGAATTCCATTCTGTGAAATTGAAATTTAAGTAAAAATAGTGTTTTTTCATTTTTTAAACAATTTTACCTTCATTAATGGAAGTAATTTGTTGATACTCGATTTAATGCATTGATTTCTTTCATTTGATGGTGAATTTCGATTACAAATTATCATATCAGGTGCTGAATTGCAAAGAAAATCATATTTCATTAAATTTATATGAAAAAATGTCAAAATTCTTACGTAAAATGCTCGAAAAAACAACAATTGGATTTGAAATATAGAAAAAAATTGCAACGAAATTCTTCATTTTAAAATTGTAAAGTAAATTAAATGAACTTCTCTAAGATAACTTTTAAAGGAAAATGAGAGTTCAAATAAATTGAAATAAAAATTAATCAATTGAATGCAAATTATAAGTTCATATGAATATTAATCACTTATAAGCTATAATGTGATGTAAAAATTCATTAACCCTTTTCTTCCAAGTACGATAATACCATAAAAAGAGATTTTGTACCATGAGTCGTACATTTTTCAAATTCAAATTATTTATTGGATTTTTTTTATAATTTTTCAATCAGACAATCCCAGCTTATTCCATTGCATATAATATTTTGACGGAGCTACGGACAGCATGAGCTCCCATATTACTTGAATTATTTTCAATTTGACGAGCAACTCTTACCCGGTAAAGGGTTAAAATTGATATAACGTGATTAATTTAAATTAGTTTTTATTCATCTTTCATTAACAATTTAAATGGAACTTGTCCAAAAAATTTATTGATCAACTCTAACACAATTGGATCCCATTCACTTTTGAAGTTAGGAAAAACCTGCTTGAACAAATCCTCCCAAATTTCATTCAATAATTCCAAAACGACCACATTCAAATCAGGATCTGGAACCACTCCAGTTGCTTTGATCTTCATTTTTTTCATTGTCATATCAGCTATTTTCGCATTTTGAATGATCATAAACTCCTGGTCGCCTATTGTTTCGAGAGCTCCATTAAATTTGAATGTTACAACGACGTCATCTGATATTAAAATTCATTTAATTAAAATAAGATGGATTTTCATAAAAAATTACAATTTTACTCACAACATTCAACGATCGCATGTCCATTTGAATTCACGATCAAATCATTAAATTGAGTTTCACCCTCATAGTCCGTGTCTATCGTTGCCAAAGGGATATGCAAATCAAATAAAATGAGCAGATTTGTTGCATTCATTTTAGATCGCACTAAATTTACTTTCCCCGTACTTGAACCAGAAACGAAAGTGTTTGTCACATTTATCTTTGATTTGAGGAAATTCTGATTGAATTCAATGTACGTTGCGTTGACATAAAATGGATCTAACGCAGGGAAATCAAGTGGAACAAAACCTTCTTTGAGCAACGGAATAATTTGATTTAAGCTGTCTTTGATACAATTTGATCGGATTGAATTTGAGCTGTTTCTTGTACAAATTATCATGTCAGGTGCTGTAAATTGAATGCAAATTACAAATTACACAGAAACAAATAAAAATTCAAAAAAATAACTTACGTAATTCGATTTCAGTCGAATTTTGACCGATTCCTGTCTTAATTAATATGAAAACTTTAATCAAAATTAATAATTTTACACTCATGACGAAGTTTCAATGTAATATGAACCGTATTCTGAAAATTCCGAATCACAACTGACACTAAAATTTATTTTTGATTAACTTTTCATATGCATTTTAATTGATTTTCTTAGTCACACTTATCACTGCATCAATTTTTAATCTTAATTAGTCAATTGTTTGATCAAGTCAACGTAATTTTTTTTCACACCATAATTATTTTTATATGACGCATCAAATTATCGATTGTTAGGGTAAGTAAATTGATGAAATTTAATTAAAAACTAGACGTCTCCATCGTTTTTTCATTGAAAAGTGATTTGAATTGAAATTTCAATGAATTTTGGGGTCACCCTACATGAGTGTGAGAAAATTTATGCATCTAGAATCGCTTTCATGCGTGATAAAGCGATTTTAGAAGCAGATTAATTTGAATTGATAAGACTTCAATACAAGTGTGAGAAAAATGGCCTCGTATTAACATAACCAACTGATTTATTATAATGAAAAAACATAACAAAATATATTTATTTAATCTTCCTTTTTCGGCATCAATTGACTGTACGGAATTTGTTCAAAGAAATTTTTGGCCACCTCCATACAAACGGGACCCCAAATTTTCTTGACAGATGGAACCAATTGCTGAAACAGGTATTTCCATTCCTGATTTATGAATTGAACGGCAAATGCATTGACATCTGGGTCTGGGAAAAGTCCAGTTGCTTCAATTTGTAGCAATTTTGTGTCCAAATTCAACAATTCAAAGCCTTTAATTTGAATTAAATCATCGTTGTTTGTTTTATTTAGCTTCCCAAGGATTTTGTATATTGAAATGACGTCATCTGAATTTTAACAAAAACGGTAAATTTTTATTAACCAAAATATGTATTCAATGTTACCTGCTTCCATTTTGATTTTTCCCTCCGATTTGACAGTTAATTCACTCAACACTGAATTCCCTGAAAATTCAGCTTCGACATGGAGTTTTGGGTATAAAACATCTAATTCAAGTAAAATATTTTTATCATTGGCCTTTGATTTGACACCTTTGATCTGAACTCCACTTAATCCTTTGACGATGATATTCTTGAGATTTTGAGTTGATCGTAAAATTCCTTGATTAAAATCGAAATCACTTTTCTCAACGAATAATGGATCGAATGACGCGATATTTAATGGTGCGAAACCTTTCTAAAATTAAAAATGACTTGATTTGAATTTAAATTAACAAAATCAATTCTCACTTTAATCACTGGAATCACTTTTGAAATGCTTTGCTTGAGACATTCATTTCTTTCATCACTCGGCATGTTTCTATAGCAAATTTGGAGACCAGGCGCTGTAAAATCAATATTTTATCAAGATCATTCAACATTTTGAGTTTTAAATTTAAATTCTCACGTAATTCCGGTTTTTGTGAAGATCCTAAACGGAAAATCATCATGAAAGTGATGAAAATTTCAAGTTGAATTATTTTCATTCTGAATATTATTCAAAATTAACAACTAATTCGATTAAAATGTTTTTAAACACACTCAAGTGCACCACAATTCAACTCAATTTGATCACTAAACTCATCTAAATTCAAAATATAGTCTCAAAGACAAAAAGACAATGATAATAATAAAAAAAAAGATGACAAATCAAATCAGGTTTATTAATATCGGAATTTTTTTATCCAAAAATTTGATAATTAATATCCTGAAATAAATTAATCATAGAAAAATACTTTGAATTGGTTTGACTCTATTAAGTCAAATATGACTTTGATGCAATTTTTAATTTAGTATCGGAAAATTGAATTTTATCATTAAATATCACTTACTTGAAATTAAACAAACATTTTTTATTCAAATCACCCCGTTTCACGGTCAATGATAGTGTGACTCATCAGACAAGACCACATTTTTATATTTTTACGTTAAATTACTATTCAATATGATGAATTTGAATTTGATTTTGATTAAACCAGTTTCAAATAATATTTTATTACCAAATTTTATTGTTATATACATTTTAAAATGCAAAAAATTTCATTGAGAGTTTCATGTCTCTTTTTTCGGCAATAGTTGACTGTACGGCACTTGCTCAAAGAAATTTTTTGCTATATTTACACAGACAGGTCCCCAAATTTTCTTTACTTCAGGCACCACTTGATCTATGAGTAGTTGCCAGTGTTGATTTATGAATTCAACTGCAAATTTATTGACATCAGGGTCTGGAAACAGCCCACTTGCATCAAGTTTAATGGCTTTCGGTACGATATTCGTCACATCAAAGCCTTTAATTGAAATCACATCATCTGAATTTGTTTTGTTGAGTTTACCAAGAATTTTATACGTCGATGTTACATCATCTGATAGTGGAATATTAAAAAAGAATATATTTTAATATAATTTTTTGATGAATATTTTGAAATTTTACCCCCAACAATAGAAATTTTTCCTCCAGATTTGACATTTAACTCATTTAAATGGGCACTTCCCTTATAATCAGCCTTAAGATCAAGTTGAGGAAATACAACATCAAATTCCAAGTAAAAGTTCTTATCATTAGCTTTTGACCGTACTTCGATTAACCTTACACCACTAATACCCTTAACCAAAATATTCTTCAGATTAAGTTTGACTGTTAACGCTCCTTGTTTCAATTCAATTTTGCTTTTTTCTACTGAGAATGGTTCGAATTTTGTGATATTAAGTGGTTTGTATCCATCCTGAAACGAAAAATCCAACATTTTTGGAATAAAATATTATTATTCAATACAATTCTCACCTTAATTAACGGTATAATTTTACTCATACTCTGCTTAATGCACTCATTTCGTTCTGGAACCGGGGAATTTCTGTAACATATTTGAATGCCAGGTGCTACAAATAAATTTGAATATAAAATTTCCAAATATTAAAATTCTTTATAATTTCTTACGTAGTTCAATTTTCTGTGCTAAATTTAAATTTAATAGAACAATAAAAAATATTGAAATTTCAATGAACTTCATTTTAATTTTTTTTATGGCTTTCATGTAAAACGATCTTAAATCAATGAATATTCTTCTTAGAATGAAGATTGTAAATTCTAACACGAATAATTTAAATATTTATCTCTTTAAAATTAATTAAATAAATTTAATGCAATTTTTTTTTCTTGGTTCATACATTAACCGTTTAACTGTTAGATCAAAAGCCCTGAACTTTTTCCGTATAACTTTTTTTTTGTATGCGATTTAACGGATGTAAATACAATATGCCATGAGACCGACAAATTATATCACGTTTGTTCAATCAATATAAAATATATTTATTTTTTTTCATTATTATTATTATTTTTAGAACAAGGGTTTTATATGTGATACTTATTTAATAATCATCAATTTCCTTGTCATCATAAATCAAAATAAGGTAAATTTATTGAAGTGAGAAGAATTTTATTTGGTTTATGGTAAGTGAAAGAAAGATGGTCCATTAAAAATTATTGTAAAGATAGAACGAATGATCAGATAATAGAAAAAGAGCCTTCAAGAGACAAAGAGAGAGAATTACATGCCCCACATTAAAATCTTACAATTCACAACTTCAACGTAAACAAATTCCCATTCATCTTAAAACCGTAGAAACCACACACATTAATTCAATACAATTCACATGTACATTGGCCGGAGGTAAATTATAATTGTTTTCAAGCAATTGAGATTATTATTTAAATAATTACACAATATAATTTTAATTTACTACATCCAACGTCTATGAACACACACACATGATATAATCACTCAATAATTACACATATTAGGTGTTTGCGTTAAAACGTACGTTATTTAATAATTAATTTCATATACATTCATTATTGTGATTTCAATTTGAACAATACACACCTTGATTAAATCTGTCGGTTAATGTGGTGAATATTGATTTATTTTTTTTTTGGCATTAAAGAGTTCAAATTTGATTTTTTTTTTTTAAATTAAATTTTATTCAGGCATCAGTTCATTGAGTTGAATTTGATCAAAAATAGTTTTTGTCACATTAAAGTAAATTGGCTCCCATGCACCTGACGCACGTGGTACAAGTTGCTCATATAAAGCCCTCCAATTTTGATTCACAAATTCAACAGCAAATTGGTCCAATTCTGGTTCCGGTAGAAGTCCGTTAATGTCAACCTTCAAATTATCGATTGACACATCACTGATTTTGGCTGTGTGGATGTCAACGAATTCAGTTTCATTCCTTTTGATGATTTTTCCAAGGATTTTCAATTTGAATGATGGTTTAACTGTAAAAATGGACATGGATGGTAATTTTTCCTCTAAAATGAAAATCTCACAATTTCATACTCACACACATCTAATTTAAAATAACCTTTAGATTGGACCTTAATCTGATTCAATCGAGTCTCGCCTTTGTAATTGCCCTCACCACCAAGAAATGGAAACGCCACATCAAGTATCACCCCGAAATTGTCTTTGGTGATCTTTGATTTCACATTACGAACTTGGCCTTTGCTCACACCTTTCGACAGTGAATTCTTAATTTTGAGTTTCATTGAAATAATGCCTTCACTAACGCCAAATCTCTCTTCACCAATGACATATGGATCCAAATCAGGGAGGTTAAGTGAAGGATATCCATGTCCTATGATTGAAATAAAATGATTGATACTGTCTTTGATGCATTCATTCCGATCTCGCGTTGGAAGACTTCTGCGGCATAGTTTCATTGAAGGAGCTTAAAAATCAAATTCATTGAAACATTTTTTTTTATTCATCAAAATATTTCACTTACGCAATCGATTATCTAATCCATGAACTAAATTTATAACATTGATTAACATTAAAAATAAAAATACTGCAAAAAATTCTGTTTTCATTTTATGAAACTTTGTACTTGTAAAACAGTCTTAACACGTTCAAAATCAATTAACAACTGATTAAAATGAATAAATATTTTAAATTGAAAAAAAAATTTAAAACGTAATTTTTTTTCCATGCATATTTTTTGTTGTCAAACATTAAAACCGGCTTATTTGACATACAATCCAAAAAATTGAGAGTATTTTGCTCCATTTATGGCATAAACAGCTGAAATCTTAATGCAAGTTATGTTAATGTGCGTTAAATTCAAAGAGAGAAACCTGATTTTATGTGACAAATTTGTGATATAATACAAATATTAAGATGACGATACCCGGCACTCATGTTAAGCGTAAAAACGAAAGATAATACCAGAAAAACAGGTTTTTATGCATTTTGATTGCTATTCATTATCGGTAGTAATGCAAATGATGTACTGCAACTGGTTGAAGGTCACTCAAGATTTCATTTTATACACGATTAAAAGTAAATTTAATAACTTTTATTGTAAAAATTCAATAATATCACACACTGCACTGTCTATCACTATTTTGACATGATTTGGTCAAATGGTACTTTGTCAAAAACCTTATTCAATAAATTGAGGAAAATCGGTTCCCAACTCGATTTTGTACTTGGCACAATTGAATTGTAATACTCTCTCCAATTTTGATTTACAAATTCGATTGCGAATTGATTGGCATCTGGATCTGGAAGGAATCCTGTTCCATCGATTTTCAACTTTTGGATTTGCACGTTTGTCATGTCGAATGATGTGATATTCATAAAAGCGGGATTATCCGTTCGGGCTTTTCCGTACATTTTGAATGTGCATGACACGTCACCTGGATGGAAAATTTTTGTTATTATCATGAAATGAGAGTAAAATTTAAATTTAGTCACCTATGACTAATTTAACATGACCATCTGATTTGACCTTGACATCATTGAACACAGATCGACCCTTGAAGTCAGCTTCAGTGAGAAGTTTTGGAAAATAAACGTCCATTTCAAAATGTAAATTTTGGTCATTTACTTTTGAGCGAATATTTTTGACTTGACCTTTGGATGCACCATGTGCAATGGCATTTCTCATATTGATACGAGTTGAAAGTGGGCCTGTTGAATACTCAAATCTGGCGGTTCCAAGTTGATAGGGATCAAGAACTTCGACATCAAGGGGTGGATAGCCATTCTGATGGGGATTGAAACAAAACAAAAAATATTAAGGGGACATTTTTATGAATTTTGTATGAAATCTTACCTTGAATAGGGCAAACAATCCGGTCATGCTCTCTTTGAGACATGCATTTCGTTCTTGTGTGGGCGCACTTCTGGAACACACTTTATATCCAGGTGCTGTAATGAATGAAAAATAATTACATTTAATTTAAATTACAAAAAAACAGGCGTACGCATAAGAGACTTTTCTTGTCCAGCGACATGATGACTAACGGCCATCAAAAGTACAACACTCGCAATTACTCTCAATTTCATTCTAAATTCAACGTTAATTTTCCTCTTCAAGAACTAATTTAATCCTATTGACTTTGAAAAAAATTCTACTCAAATGAAGAAAAAACCTTTGATTAAGTTCCAATCACAATCAGGCTTATTTGTTAAATGACGAGTATTTTGAAGTAATTTAGTGCATTTATTCATAAATTGGTTCTCGATAAATTGGATGCAAAATACGACACAGCCATAGAGATTGTGTGTGTTTTTCCGATATACTTTGATCATGAACTATTATTATTCTGACGACAACTTTTTGTATTCCCTGTGTAGGGTGTATTACATAAATAGGTCGATGTGAAAATGAAGCTCCATTGAATTCCATGATTCTCAAAATTCCGATATTAGAACGATTTTAACTGATAACGGGCATATTCTGATACGATATGGTTCGTATATGAAATTTCTCTTAGGTGAAAATTTCGAAGTTTTTGAAATTCATTTCATATGAACGTAACCTCAAATCCACTTGTGTTCATTGATAGGAGTTTAATCATGAAATTTAATTAAGATGCACTTATTTTTTTCTGAGCTATTGAAGAATTAGATTAATATTTTAAAAACAAATATTAATGCCTTATAAGAAATTCCCTATTATTAATTATAAAATTGAAAATTTGACGTTAAAAGCTAACGTAAGCGCATTTTCAATTCAATTTATTTATGGATTGTGATTTAACTTAAATTTATCATTTTGGAATTTCAATCAAAAGTTGTTCAAATCTTTGTTTGACCTTTCTACGAACCTTTTTCTCACAGATTCCCGATGAATTCGACTTAGATATGAGAATTGTCAAATTGATGTATGACAAAGTTGAACGTTACACTATTTCATTAGAAATTATTTAAAAACTCATCAAAAAGCTTAATCAATATGTGAGATGAAAAATTAATTTAATTCAAATAAAAATAAAAGATACACGGTCAAACACAACCAAAACATTGTCAAAAGCGCATTTTTCATTCATTTATAACAAAAAAATACCCGTTCTAACGTTGTAATCAAATTGTGAACAGAAAGTTTTCCATTTACAATACTTACAGTAATTTATTTATCTCTTGTCGTATCGAAAGACCTGTTTAACTGGTTTTTTATACTTGCTCTTAATAGAATTTTCAATTGAATGTAGATTTATTTAAAATCCTTTATTATTTCATTGTAACGTCATTATTAATCGATTTCAATTCCAGTTTCAGTTTTGATTTGAAATAAAAAATTTTTTAATTTTCCTTTTTTTTAATTAATTAATATAACAAAACAGATCCCTTATCTACATGTACATTGCAAACTTTTCATCAAATATCATACAATTTTATTCATTCATTTCCTTCTTTTTTTTACTACAAAATTTAATTTAAATTACTTAAGGCAATGATAACATCAATGGGTCAAGGCCATTCTATGCTATTTTCATTCTATTTTTAACATGTATAAATTTATGCTCTGATAATAGTAATAATACGAGGAAAAAGGAACAAAAATTTATTATGGGGATAATTAATAATGATCCCAGATCAAAAAAAAAAATTTGCTGTGACAAGTGTAACCTTAACCCAACGAGGGCGTACGTGAACCTTCAAAGAAATTACGGTTCAAAATCTTTGAAGGAAAATTTATCATGAAATTTCATGCCATTTTGTATTAAATAACAAAATAAATAACAGTTAATAATAATGCTTAAAATAAGAATTTTGCATGGAAATTTATGTTCTCTCGGTTTAAGTGTATATCATACGTTTGTGTGTACGTATGGATAAGCATTTTATAATTTGGAAAATTATGTAGATCATTGCTTTTAATATAAATTTTATGACAACATGATATCTAATATAAAAATAGAAGTAGAGAAAAAAAAATTAAAGAGACTTAGTACTTGATATAAAATAATGGGAATAGTAAAGCAATAAAATTGGAATAATCTTAGAAAAGCGCAATTTAGCACGTACTTCCCAAGTTTTTCAACTCTTAGATAAATGTACACATGTATGCAAAATATGATCGTCTCAATATATAAGGAAAATTAAATAAAGCGAGAAATGGGAACGTGAATGGGAACACTGGGAATAACGAAGGAATTTAATCAAAATAATAATAATAATCAGAGTGTTCCCTGGTTTTATCTATAAAGTATCTCTTATTATTATTATTATTTTAAGTACATACAATGAGATAATGAACAGAGAAAATACCAAAAGTGTTTTTCATGTAATCAAATAAGTGCGTGAAATGGTAAGGAGACGTAGAGAGTGACAATAAGTGTTATTTTATTGTTTCAATTGCTTATACAAATTACTTGCTGTTTGCTTACTCATTCAAAACTGTACTCAAATAATGATGATGACAGAAGAATAATAATAATTAACGTTCTGAATTTTATCAAATATTTACTTTTAAAAATTTCTGGATGAAATTTTACCTTAAACAAATTGAAAAATTAAATCAAATTATCTTACTATTAAATTTAATTCTGGAAAAAAAGGGAATGATGATAAGCAGAAAACTTTACTCGTTAAACTTTATTTTTTTCTTTTAAGTTTTTTTTTCAAAAAGATTCCTGAAAGTTAAAAGTAGATAAAGCAGCAGCTGGGAATAATGTACGGGAATTATACGTGAAATTTATCAAAATAAACAAAAATATACACTTAAGTGTGCTTATAGTAAGCATAATAAGGGAAGAAAGAAGGAAACACGATGAGAATAATGATTATTTGATGAAAATGAATGAGCACCTTTCTTCTTTTATTGTTTTTTTTTTGTTTTAAAAAAAAGTTAAAAAAAAATGAAAATTTTCAATATAAAATTCTCTAAAAAGAAAATTTTAAGTGAAGAAAAATGAAGAACGATAAAAATTGGATGTAAAATCAATATCCATGGTAATTTTTTTTTCAATTTGATTAATATATTTGTAGTACTGAACCAATTTATTCTTAGAACTAGGATCTTACAGGATTTGGCTTTGGAAAAGTAAGTTGAATTGGACTCCAGGTTTTCTATGAAGGTGCATCGAATCATCGAAGCAGAAATCCAGGTAAGTTTTAAATATTCTAAGTTCAAATAAAGGCTTCAGTTTGTTGGGAAAAATGGCTTCAAATTGACAAGCGAATAAAGGCTTCATTTTCTAAGTAATTTTTCAAGCACAAATGCCAAGATTTATATCGAAAGTTCAGTTATTACAGACCAGATGAAAGTTATCAAGACGGGGCTAATGTTCAATGTGGATTAATGTTATCATCCTGTCCCGTCATCCTAATGTATTAGATGTATTAGATTACTTTCAGTGCCTAAAATCCGCCATATTAAAATTTATGTAAAGAAATTCATCTCTAAAACAATACCTAAGATTTATTTTCCCACTTTTTTCTGTACCTAATTAAATTTGAAATGCATTTAAATGCATCATTGTGTCATGTTTTAACCACACAATGGGATATTTATTGCTTGTTGTCTAGACAATTTCTAAAATAAATATGCGTAAAATCACAGGATAATTGATTTAGCAAAACTAATGCAATAAAACTAGATTTATTGACATTATTATACCTAAATTTATTGGATTACTTGAAAACTTTTATTAAATCCTACATGTAATGATAGTTGGACTAGTTGAGTCAGGTGATTTAATTAACATTATTAATTCAATTTTGTATTTTCCTTAGAAATATTAAGAATTTCTCTTTTTTTAAGTCTCATTCTTGCTTGAAATTAGCATGACAAAATACAAACAAGCCACAATAATTGAACTAGAACAAAGTGGGAGACAATATCCATGTCAATTTTAATTAAGGAAGTATTCTCTTTGTGTCATCTTAACACAAAACCTAACTCAACATTAAGATAAAAAAAAGTACAAAAGAAACCAGAAAAAATGTAAGGAGCAAATTAAATGAAAGAGATAATAAAATTTTTGTTAATCTAGGACAGTTTTTTAAGAGTATTTCTGGCTCCATACACACAAATAATGTTATCCCTCGCGTTTATTGATGCTTATCAGCTTCTGATTTTGTTTGACGAGGGATTTTATTCATCCCGAAAATATTTTTATGTTTTTTTTAGTATTATTATCATTTTTATTAATATAAACGAACAAAATACTATTAATTTATAAAAGAACCACATTCATAATAAAAATGTTGACCTAATTATTTTTTTTTTATACATTTCCTCTATTTGTAGTTCCCAATTATTATGTTTATTCTTTAAAAGAATGTTGTGTGATAACAAGATGACTTCTGATGATAATAATACAAATATAGGAAAGTAATAATAAAAAAACCGAGAGAACGGGATTCTTTTTATATAATAATATTTTTATACGGGTTTTTTTATTGTTATTTATATTAAAAATGTCCTTGACATAAAAATGAGACTTAATTCGAGTTTTTTTTAAATAAACATTTGAAATTAACCAGGCTGCTTCATTTTTGATTAAAATATCGCTTTAAACCACAAATGAACGTTAAATTTCACATATTATCGCATGTCATGTTACTCAAAGGAGCAATGAATCCAATCTATTCGATTCATGGATGTTCAATTCAATTGATGCCATTCATAGGAGAAAATAAATTACGATTAAACACCAAACTCTACTTGAATATCATTATTCATTGTCATTTTACATAAATTTTAACAAAACACATGTCCCACTCACATAACAAACACAAAAAAAAATCCAATTTTATTATTTTTGATAACATTTTCCATGAACTTTGGAAATTAAAAGCTCTCAGTTCAATGTAAAATGTCAAATTACATTGAAAATGACTACAATTTATTTTTTTTTTTTATTTAAATTGAATGGAAGTTTTTCAAAAAAAAAGTCGCATGTCATATCGATTATAATTTATTTATTTTTTCTAAAGGCTTTTGTTGTTCGAGTTACTGATGCATTTATTTCTTTTCCTGTATTTTCTAGCATGAATTTGTCAATTTTTATTTATATTTTTTTCAATGTTTTTGATGTTATTTTGCTAATGTAATGGGAATTTATTGTGTATGAATATAAAAGCAGGAGAGATATGTCAATTGTGTTTTTTTTATTCAATGTAATCTGTGAATATAACAAAAAAACTGAAACATGATTTACAAGCTAGAACGAATAAAAAAAGTAATTCATCATTCTGTTGTGTTTTTAACCTGAATGCTAGAATTTAAATTTAATAGTGGAAACGCCTGGTTATTTTTAAATTATATTAAATTTCAGAATGGAAACGTTTCTCCTTTTCAAAGAACTTTTTGGGTCCTTGTCGCGCATCGCATTGATTTTCGCATCGTGCCTCTCTGAGCAACACAACTAAAGTTTTCCGAAAATTTCCAACATAAGTCAATTTCCATCTCATTCCCTCGCTATAATCGGTATGTCATTAAAATTTCCATGATTGAGTTTTCCTTCAATTTTCAATCGTAATTGAAATGACACTAACACTTTTGAATCCAATTCGATAGAAAAATTTGCACAAGTATGACGTATACAAATAAATTTAATTGATTCCATACAAATTGATAAAAACATTTTCATTTCATCATAATTTAAATTCTATCTCGAAGAAATCATCGATTAAATGAAACAAAAGCTGTTCAATTGCAATAAAAAAAAAATACAGAAAAAAGTTAATTTTCAAACAAACTGTTAAATTACATTTATTTCCTGTAATTATTTGACTTTTTTTATCTTTTTATCTATTGTTTCCAACGAACTTATCATCGATTGAAATTAAAATTAATTTTCAATTTCAACCCTTATAAAATCAGGTTTGATTTTTTTGCTGCCTTTTTTTAATGGAACTAGACACTAACTCGTTATCGGTCATAAACTGTGAAATGAAATGTAATGTAATAGAATCCAGATACATATATGAAGATAAATTTTCCATGATTTTTTTTCAAGGAAAAGTAGGCCAATGAGTTTTTAACGCATCAATAAGTGCTAATTCAATAAAAGTAAGGAAAACAGAAAGCAAATGAATGAAATCTGTTACATATATTTACAGTAATGATCAGTTTTATGACTTTCTTCTATCTGCTATTTTTTTTAATTTGATATTTATTGATTCAATTGATTGCTATTTGATACATCATGGAAAATTTTTATCCAGGAATTTTGCTTGATTCCTTGTCTGTGTTTTGATGTTTACATTTAAAATTTGAAATTAATCATATTCAATGAGATTCATGGAAATATGCAAAAAAAAAGAGGAAGAAAATTTGAATATTTTTCTCATTTATCATTGAATTAAGATTTTTGAATAATGTAATTAGAGTTTCTAGTATTTTTTCGTTTTCTATGAAATGTATGTAAATGAAGAGTGCTTAAATAAAAAACTCATTGGCACTTCACTATGAATATAAAATGAGTTTGTTTTTTCCCTCTTTTTGATTCTTTTTTGTTGATACTCTTTTCAAATTTGTAAACAAAACACATCATAATATTAAAAAAAACTTTTTATTTTGGGATGAAAAGGGAAAAAAATATGACATTGACTGTGAAAAGCAGAAAAAAACACTGAAATTAAATTCAAATCGACATTCAGACGCGTTGATATTACATTTGGTGACCTATTTTCTACCTCACTTTCAGTTTTTATCCCATTTCATTTTATATTTATTTCACTTTATTTAACGACACACTCATCTATCATGTTTTTTTTATTGTAGTTTTTTATTTTATTACCATTTTTCTCCCTCCGAAAATTTGCTCAGTGTGTGTTGATGAATGAAATTTGACGTCATATATAATAAAATTAATTACGTCATTTATTACATTAACTAAGAGCGCGTCTGTCATTGGCATGGTGTGTGTGTGTGTGTGTGTGTGATGAAATAAAAATTAAATTTATTTTGATTAATTATCCAATTAAGGTTCTATCACATTATGTTGAGTCCTATTTGGTGATCATTATTTTTTGTTTTGAAAATAATTTTTATTTAATTTAATATAAGAGCACCTGAAAAGGAAATCAATATTGATTTGTGATGAGATGAATGAGTAGATTTTTGCCTTTCATTAAAGTGAAGTGAAAAAAGTCGTCAGATTCGATTTGAGTTTAACAAAATACCAGGCGCCTCCTCCATTGTCGTTCAAAAATCGTCAATTAGCGAACTCAATTGTTTCAAATCATAAAATTTCAATGTAAACAAAATTAAATTACCTTAAATTCATAAATTTCACTGAATTCCATTTCGTGACATGGTGACATTATGACACCAATCAACCTGAATTACATAACTTCATTACTTCTATAACACAAATTTACATAAATTACCCATTTATATACGTTTGATTGACTCTCCATACAGGATATAAATAAATGCATTCAAATCACAGTCGGACATTCATTTAAACAAAAAAAAGCACAAAAAAAAGAATCCCATTGCATGCCGTCTTTCAATCCCATTTTACATGTATATGTGTGTGTTATTCAAACATATTTTTCAAGGTGTGGTTGCAATCTGTTACCATTTAATGCCACATTTTCATCCTCTCATAATAATAATAACAATGTAGTTCTAACTTGATTTTTAAGAGCGATATATGAATGTTAACTTTAACATTTTAATACATAATTCACTTTATATTTCCCTGATGTTGTCATCCTATGAATGTGTAGTAAAATGTAAAATAGTGTGAGGTAGGTTAGGATTCTAAATTAAATAGATTTTCTTCATGCAATGTATGTATATTTTATGTGAAGAGGAAAAGGGGATATGTCATATATTTGTATAAATCTGTCTCTTGATTGTCGTTTTGTTGAAATTTTAACACAATTTTACACACACACACACACTTACAATATGGGATGTGATTTGATTCGGTAAATAGAGATTATATTTAAATGTCTCGTTACCATCAACAGCCACATGCATCATTTGTAAAGTTTTGTAAATGAAAGTTGAGTTGCATGCAATCAAATTGCATTTCATGGGAAGAGAGAAGAGGAAATTTTTTGCATAGAAACATCAAATAAATTCTTCAATTTTATTGTTTCTGGTTCCAGCTTCATTTAAATTTAAATTTTTCATTAAAAATATGCAAGATAAACATCTGCTTAAATCATTTTATATTAAAATTTAGTCATATCACTCATATGTTGAAATAAATTTACATCTTGATGAAATGTAACGGAAATTTTTATTATTCTTCGGTTTTTGTCATAATTCATCAAAAACTTTACCGGAAATAAAGTGAAAATATGAATTATTTAACGTGAATTTCATCGCGTCCTTGTTCTTAATTTACAGCATCACCTACCATCATTATTTGGTCAACGAACTCTCAACGGACAATAAATCAGAAGAAAAATTCGATTCATCAAAAGAAAAAATAACACACGTCATTTACAACACAAAGAAAAGTAAAATAAAATAAATAAATAACATTAAGTGCCTTTATATTATGCCCATATTTATTTTATTTTTTTCTATCGTTTTACATTTGTCAGAGTAATGGTCTAGTCATATGAAGTATTTTATGTTAATATATCAAAATTGTAATGTAAATAATGAACACTCAACAACATCTTGCTATTTGGAGCAAATTTTGAATTTTTTTGGTGAAGGAAATGTGTGATGTGGGTGGGAAATACAATCAATTTATCATCAAAAAGTTTTAGGATGAAAAGTGTGCCGCACAAGGACAAGACCGTGGTTTTGATGAATCCTTTGAGTGGTGTTTGTCAAGGTTCTTTAAATTAATTTGACCTAAATTTATTGAAAAATATAATGGAGACGTCTGGTTACTTTTAAACTATTTTTAATTTTATAAAGGAGACGTCTGGTTTTTTATAAAACTTATATGAAATTCAAAGTCGAAACGCCTGAAATCCTATTTGAAGATCATGATGGAAACGCCTGGTTATTTACATGAAATCCTTTTAATATCTCTAATAAAAAAATAAATCTGTGGTCGATTACAATTCAAAATTCCAAATTTATTTTCAATAACATCAATAAATCAGATAACAAATTTCAACAATACAGAGAAATTATTTGATTCCATTCTAACATTAATTATAAATAAACATGTCGTTCTTTGACATAATTCCAATAAAATATTCACATCAATATTATCATAACAACAATAATAATCCTGTTAACAATAAATATCAAATAAATTATAATTTTATATTGTAGTTTTAGGCCCAAAATGTCCATAAAATACATTATTAAAATAAATAAATGTATAAAACTAGGTCTCTCTCAAAAAATATTATCATTATTATATTACTATTATTTTTACAACAATAACGGGACGCAATGATGCTGCAAAATAAAATTTACAATACTCTTTCGTTTGTTCTCTGTGTTTATGTGTGTATGGATATGCTTGAAAAGCAATAAAATGATAAAATACATATAAAATTAATAAATCATCCGAGTTTGAATGGGACTCCATTATATTTGGGTCGTTCAGTGACCTTTTCAGCAAATATTTTTTCACCCACTTGAGTTATTTCATGACGTGGCTTTGGATGATGATACATATTTCTGTCACGAGCATCATATTTAACGAATGGTTCAATTAGCCAACCATAACTTTATGATTGTATTAAATGATATGAAATTGAAAAATAACAACAAAAGTAATTTAAATCATGAAATAATGTTAAAAAAAATAATTACTTGTGACTTTCAACCATTGGACGGTCATATTTATGTTTTGGTCCTTGCATTAAACGATCTTCCACCATTTTCATGTAAATTTCATGTTGATTCTCTTGTGTTGATTTGAGTGGTATCGATTCATGTTTCGTCCAGAATTTCGTTGTAACGGGAATTTCTTCGAGATTCGGCTTGTAAACGTCATGTTGCACACAAAATCCTTTATTTATTCGATTTATCTGCTCTTTTACAAATGCATACGATAGCGGTGGATGTTGCATGTTGACTAATCTAAATAAATAAAATAAAAATATGGAAAAGCTATAAGAGAAAATAATTTGATGTGTGTATGAGTGTGTCTATGGAAGCGAAAAAATAGTAAATATTGCATTGTTCTACATTTTTCATGCTGTTCCTGTTGATAAAAAGCCACAAGGCAAATGTTTGCATGAAATATATATTGAAATTCATGACATGAATCAGTCAGAGATGGGATTTTCAATTCAGGGGTTCATTTTTCCTCGTCATTTCAATATTGTCAGCACACATGATCGCATGAAGAACATATTTTGAGCTCTGAGCAGGAAAAATCTTTACTTTTCCTTCAAATTCGGTATGAAAATTAAATATCCCTGCTCTTATTATTGTTATTATTATTAAAAAAAAACCACACACTTTCCTCCCATTTAACAAGAAACAGATACATTTCTTTTCTTGACTCAAGTTGTTGAACGGAAGGAAGAAACTTGTTAAAAGCTGATAGTAACTTTTCTTTTGATTTTCAAATTAAACTTAAAAAAAATACATTTCTATAATTTTCTTTTTTCACTTTTTCTTCCTCGTTCCATGTATTTATTTAAAAATAAATAGCATTGGAATTTTCTTTAAACTTTTTTCTTGTTTTCATGTTGTTGTATTTTTGTTTATACATTTCAAGACATGTCAAATAAATAGAGAAAAAATCTTACCAAAGCGATTCAATTGACAGGATTTTTTTACGATCTAGGATTCAATTCTGTTCAATTCAATGGAAAATTAAATTGAATGTAGAAAAAAATTATATTTTTTTTCTCTAATAACTTTTCTTTGGAACTTTCAGTAACAAGACACTTAAAAAATGATGTTTTTTCTCCATCAAAGCAATCGAAACAACTAAAAGAGGTGATTTGAATTTTGCTTCATTATACCAGCAAATTATTTTTTTTTTTTATTATACTCGTTTTTTTATTTTATATTCTGTTAAGTATAATAATTTTGCTTTATTTCATTATTTATACACTAAGCAAATGATAGAAACGCTACATAAAATAACGATATAAAAATAATCATCATAAAATTATTATAAATAACAATAAATGAAGAAAAAAATGTTAAAATAAAAAAAATACAAAAAAAAATATATTGAAACTGGAATCGCGAATGATGTGGGAAAGTGCATTTGAATATGACATCTGTCAAAAAAAAATTGTTTATTCCTTGAAATGTCAATTTTTAAATTTAAAAAAAAAAATGTTTTACTTGGTACGAAGGTGAAAGCTTGACAATTGTTTTTTACGTACAGAAGTTTTGAAGTTTCCGTATGTGTATCTATAGAAAATGAGTTGTCATAGTTTTGACTGTCAAAATAAGCCTCTTATCTCCTTAACGTTAAAATGGAATGAAATTGAAACCAAACAAAGTGAAGTTTATCAATTTTGAGTTTTAGTGTCATCGCCATTAACTTACGGACATTGAAAAAACATGTCATATAGCGCATTTTTTCCTAGAATACCACTAATAATAATAAAATATAAAAAAAAACAGAAGAAAATAGAAAATGAAATGAGTTGTTGTTGCTATTGCTGTGCTGTTATTATTGTGTATCGTAGCATAGCAAATTGGTAAACATAAGCTTAGACTTAATAAAAGCTTGATTGAGTTAGGTCATGGTTAAAAGGGTACTAGGAAATTAAGGGGACATATAATAAAAAAAAAATTAATGAAATTTTCCATTTTATTTACATTGAATAAAATGTCCTTGAAATGAAATCAAAATTTATTTCATCTCAAATTGCAAAGTTTTTGTCATTTAATTACAGAACAGCCCTTATAATTTTTACACCATTTATATTCATTCGAAATGAAAAATAATGAATCGCATGATTATTTATTTGTTATTTTATACTTAAATTTATTTTTAATTTCCAAATGTAATGGAAACAATTGTTTATAGTTTTTTTTCTCTTTTTCAATTCACACTCACATTTACAGAACACGTGCCTTGACGCATTGCACCTGAGTTCCAACACTTTGCCTTAGGCACTTACTAAGAAAAAATCTTACAAAGGCACCCGATTTCTCCTATTACAAAGTTAATTTTTGCTTTCTATTTTTGGATTGAATTTTGACTTCAAACGAATCAATTCGAAATATTAATTTAGTTGTTTTTGCCATTTAACAGGTAAAATTAAATAAGTTCTACTTTTATCCAGTATACTGTCATTTATTTTCATCGCACATTTAAATAATAACAATAATAATAATGAATGTTGTTGTAATAAATTATACACAAACACATAGCACGTCAAAACGATTTAAATATCATAAATAATAAGGTTTTTAGTGTATGGTAGGTGTGTGGTTATTAAAAAAAACAAAAAACAGGTAACTTAAAATTACGATATGATTGTGAAAGGTGGTTAAACGTCATAGAACCCAAATATGAAGGAAAATAAGGAAAGGATTATTGAATTGAAATGAAAAAGAAAAACAAAATAATGATAATAATAAATTATATCTTTTATAATAGACACGCATCTTTTTATTGTTATTAATTTTTCTTTTACGAAAATAAAATTGAAAAGGAAAATATGAAATAATAAAAAAAGCGGTTTACAAAGGTGAAGGATTTATAAACATAATACAATATATTTGGCCTTGAAACAAAATTTTATGACATTTTTTTGGTGAAATATTAAAAGTTTTCTTTTTTTTTCATATTATCAGTGAATTAACATTTATTTCGTGATTTGTTTTAACAATAAAAATTTTACCTTCGTTTTATTTTTCATGCTGTAATTTTTCAGAATTCGGAATAGGATAGGAAATGATAGGATAAGATAATATATTATTACCTAATCCTTAGACTTGTCCTTAGAAAAAGCAAAATCATAAACACGAATCAAGGTTATTGTCATGGAACCTCTAATATACTTAGCTACTATTTATTTATGTAAATCAATTAATTTACGTACAGTTTCAACAATTTCTTGTATAACAAGTAGAAATACGCATAATAAGGAAAAAAGAGGTATAATTAATAATAAACATGTCAATAACAGGCTTTTTTTCCATTTTCATAGCAGATAATCCGTAAGTTAACAGAAAATTTTCCTTTAAACAATTTTTGAATGAAACATTTTCTTTTTTTTTTCATTTCATTAAGTAATTTGTGTCCTTGCTCTTGTCTCATAGAATATTATTTTCTATTTTTTTTATTGTAGTATCTACACACAATTTGTAATCAATCAGAGACACAACAACAGTAATTAACGACCACAAAAGACTCGTATTTCTTATAAAATTAATGATAATAATAAAAACATCATCTGGGTAGAGAACGAAAATGATTGTAAAGAAAAACATTGATTAGTAAAGTGAGATCTTACGTAAAAAACTGGAAAACAAAAAAAAATAGATGTCTACTTGAAAAGTGGTTGAAGACAACAAAGGCTAGTAAAAAGAAAAAAAATTGTTGTGCGTTGGTGTCAATGTCAAGGAAATTAATAGAAAAGAAAAATAATTACAGCCAAACAGACGACTATCAAATGTTTTATTTTTATTAAAAGGATACTTGATTCATTTCCATGAATTATGACAACTTTGGTGGCTTTACAGTCCCGATATTTAACTAAGATCGATTTCAACCGTGAAACCTATTAAAAAATGTGATTTAAATTTTTTTTTATATTAAAATGAGCTTTCATGAATAAGAAACACATAAATTTCACGTCTAGACAAAATAATACATAAACACTAAAAAGTTTAAATATTTTTTACATTTATCCTACAAATCAAAAAATAATACATCGTAACAGTACTATTTAAAAAGGATTATCTTTGAATGAAGTGGATTTTCTCAAATACGTACAAGAACATGTCTAGTCTATATTTTAAATGTAAAACCTCAATCATTAAATTTGCATACATTATTAGATTTTGCTGTTTTTCTGAACGAAAACTGAATCCAATCTCAATTCAACTTAAATAATACTAATAAGAGTAATAATGATGATGATATAAAAAAACTAAAAGAGCAGTGTAATAAACATTGATGTAAATTGGAAAACATGAATATAAAACACATAAAATCAAAATGAAATGAAATGAAACAAAATGAAATGAAATGAAACAAAAAAAAATTGATGAGAGAAAATCTGGATCAATTTTACTCTCAATATGGTGGTTGTGTAATTCGCTGTTAGGCAATACAATAGTATTTTATATGATATTTTATTGTAGATACGATGATAATGATGGGATGATTGGTTTGAAATTGTCTTGGAAGTGGTCACGGAAAATAATTTTGCTGGATTTTATATGAGAAATTGAATAAATTCGATTAAACCATTTATATAACGGTATTCATTTGAAATTTAAATTGTGTAACGGTTTTTTATGTCAAATTTTAAACTTAAATTTTGACATTTGAATTTCAAATTTTTACATTACCTGTGAAATTTGAAAAAAGTACTATTTAAAAATTTAGTATAAGTTTTCTAATGTCAAATCTAATGCAAACATTCTATCAAAATTGGACTATCATCATTTCGTGGACAATTTTTTTCCGCTGACGGTTATTCAAAATATATGTCAGCTCATAGAGATATAAATGAGATGATATTTTAAATTGGGATTGAAAACTTTTCATACTCGTTTTTTTTTCATGTAAAAACATTTGATTCTCACTTTCTAACAATCAACGTACAGATACTTAAATATGCATGTTTTTTTTGAACGTGAAACAATGGACTAGAAAGTGATTGAATAAGCGATTACCGTGAAACTAGTTACAAGTTACAAATCATATGCAATTTTTTTTAAATTCATGTTTTTTCTGTTTAAGTTTAACAAGAAATTGAAATTTGACACTTGACGTTTTCGAATGAAACCCTCATTTATCTGTCAATTAAATTTTTGAATTTTTTTCCGTTAAAATTTTTGATTATGCTGAAACAAAAGTGTATCATTTTTTGCATATTTTACATAAACGATTGTAAGCAATATCAAAATAGGTATATAAAAAAATGTATAATGGGAAAAGTTTGTAATTTTAGATAAACGAGAAAAAATAAAATTACTTTTTTTTTTGCATATACTGCTCTATATTTCACATGAAACGATCAAGTTCGATACTCGTAAAATTTGTAATAGAAAACATTTTTTTTTGTGTAATGGAAATCTAAAATGCTAAAATCATCATCCTTGTCAGTATCGAATACATCACAGTGGAATTTTAATTACTGAAATATTTTGGTTGAGTGTGTCAACTTCATATATTGAATTTTTTTTATTGAAAGTTTTACCTTGATTGCAAAAATTTTGTTCCTTTTTCTAGAGACGAGACAAGACAATTTTTAATAATGATAATCCGATTAAATTAAAATAAAATATTTATGATAATTGAGTCATCCCATTCTTTGTTATATTTAAAAAGAAAATGAAGGACCTTAATGGAGGCGTCCGATTGTCGCAAAACATTCCTGACTTGACAACTACTGTTTACGTGTACGCACTCTTCTACAAACATGAAACAACAACAACAACCTAAAGTGCATTCCAATGTGTATTTGGGCCATCAACTTTGCACATTTTTTTATTTATTTTTATATTTAAAGTGTGTATGTGTGTGTGTGTGTGATCTATATTTAAACATTGTCCTGAACTAGATAATAATCCTTTCTATTATTATAATAATAATAATGTTCCTTTTTCTGTTTTCTGCATGAAAAGAGCATTTGACTTGAAATTTATATAATAATAATATGCGGAAAAAATAAAATATTTTTAATGTTTAAGTTTGATATTTTACTTGTTCAAATGCAAAGCAAATAATTCAATGTGTGTGTGTGTGCCAAAAAATGTTTTCTTTGCAGTTTTTTTTTTATTCTCTTCAATGTAAATGAACTTTTAGATATACACACGTCCGTATACGGAACATGAAGAAGATAATATTACGATAAAATTTAGAACAAAAATTTCCTTGAGAATTCAGGTCGGTTAGTTTGTAGGACAATGAACTATTTCATACATCATCATAACTTAATTTTTTATGTGTGTGTGTGTGTATGTTAAAATTTTTGGCGAGTGTCGCCTGTTTTATTGTTTTGACAAATCTTTAACAGTTCATTGGTCATCAAGATTAACGTGAATTGTTACAAAGAGTTGAAATGTTCGAATTGAAGAAAAATTGAGCTCTGTGACACTCATGGATGAAAATCTATGAAAATATGCTTTCATCTCTCTCTAAAAATTTTCAATGCAATTTTTTTATATTTATATTTTTCATCAAATCAGTTCTGTTATCGTTGTTTGAATTGCAAACACTTGACAGATTTCAAAAGTAAAAATTGTGATACATTTGAGACATATTGTCCTCTATCACTGTTGACATTATACCAAATGCAACATTTTTTTTTCTACAAACATACTGATGATGATGATGAGAAATGTTTTTTCTTGTTTATTATTACTGTTATTATTATTTGTGTGTTTTGATAACAAATTCTGATACATTTCAACATGAAGTTTTCCATGTGTCCTATATTTTTTTCCACATATGAGTGTGATGAGTTTAATGAAAGTTTTTATAAGGATTTTTTTTTATCATTTTGACCATTTATTTGTCTAGACAATACCAATTTTTTTTTATTTTATTATTTATTTGAAATTTGATACTTACCACAATAAAAAAAATCATTAAAAAAACTTCTATAATGAGAGAAAACAAAGTCATAATGAAAAAATAATTGAGAAAGGTAAAGTTTTACATCAATAATTTGAACACGTGTTTTTTTTATTATTCTTTTACTCGTGTAAGTTAATTTTAAAAGTCTGACGAAAGTTTTTTTATTTTCATTCAATGATTAAATTACAAAAAAATGACAATTAAAGTGCTATCTCATCTTATGTTTAATTATTTTTATCTTCAGTTAAACCCTTAACTCAAACTTAAACCAATAAAGTGTTAAATTAAAGTCTATCATGTGTTTGAATCATAAACCTGGATATGAAAACTATTAAAAATTGAATGGATATGATCAAGATTCTAGAAGATGATAGTTGATAAAATATCATATGGCAACTGATGGCTCATTAAATTTACGTTATGATGATGTGAAAATATCATTTAATACGTTATAATAAGGAAAAGCATTATAAATTGTTATTTGAAATTGGGTCAGTGACAGTCATAGAGTGAAATGAAAGGTCAAAATGAAAATTTTATACTTTGAATTGAGTTTTTTTGATGAATTTGAGTCAAACTACGAATAGACCTTCACTAACAACGTTTTCATACATCATTTTAATGGATATTATACACAATTTGTTCAAAATTCTAATAATTAAATTTTTCTTCTATTAAAACGGGAAGAACTTTTTCTCAAGTTAATTACAATAAGTAGCATTCCAGTAGAAAAAATTGTCTCAAAATCCTATTAACTTTGATTGTATGTGTGTATGTGTGTATGTGTGGTTCACATTGAAGTTATAATCCAATTAAAATTTTCTTTTACCAACCAACATTTATATGATCTGTTTATTATCTTGAGAGTATTCAATTTAATTTTACGCAACTTTACACCATAAAAGACGACTCTGTTTCAATGAAATATTTTTGTATTTTCCTTACTCTCCCTTATACTTTTTCCAGTAATTATTATTTGGTGTTAAATTAAAATGATAAAAAATAATCACATTATTATTAGCTTAAATGTCTATTATAGTTGTAATGTAATAGCATGATAAAATAATTAAATTGCCTGCCTCTGGTTCTATCTCTTGAAGTTAAGGATAAAAATAATGGTTCAACTACTTAATAAAAAAGGAAAACGAGATATGGGAGACAATAATAAAAATAACCTAATTTTGATAAAAATTTATTACTAGTTGACCTATTTTTGAATTTATTTTTGTTGTATTTGCATTTGAAACTTGTATGAACAGAAAAATAATAATAAAGAAGACACAAGAGATCAAAATGTAATAATTTTACTTTTCTTTTTTTTTCTTCTATCATATACTTAAAAGACTTGTACTGTACAATAAAAGGAACGAGACTAATAAAAATAAGAATATATTTGGACTATCATCATTTCCGTCTATATGTGTGGTTAAAAATAACATCTTTTATTTGAATTTAAGTACGTTTAGTATGCATAAGATGAAATTACAGTGCAAGATTTATTAAGCCGGATACAGGATGATACATGATCTTAGTGAATTTACATTTAAATTTGAATATTTCGTTCAAAAATATGCAGATAGCAAAATTATGCTAGGACTTTCGAATTTTGAATGTCACGAATCGATTAACAAGATTCAAAAGTTAAATGTAGGGGAGAGAGGGTAACATTCACGCATGTTTTTTCAAATTATCAAAATAACTAATAAAATTAAATAAATTCTAAAAACTTCTGTGTTAAAAGCTTGGTTATTGTGTTTATTTTAAAAGGCTATAAGGGTTTTTCGGATAACTTCCAGGTTATCGGTGCCAGATTGATATTTCTAAACGAAGTCAAAAACGTGAATGTGCCCCAAGGGGTGGGTACATTCGAATTTTAGGGTGAGGTACATTCGTTTCATACAAATTCTTAGGTATTTAAAATAATTATTAATAAAAATCGTTGAATCTGCGAAAGAAAATATATGTGGAAGAGATATAATTTGGAAATTATCTAAAATGTTTGTGTTTTCAAGCTTGAAATATCGAAATGGATGTGTCATCAAAATCTCATCATTTTTTTGGGTTTTGTGGATTAAAATCTCATAATTTATGTAAAAAATGATTAAATGTGGATTAAATAACTGTTTATGAATGAAAAAAAAAATTCCAACAAAAAAAAAATTTTTTCTCATATATTTATATGGATGAATGTGCCCCACTTTTGAATGAGTGAATGTGCCCCATCACATATTTCACAAATCAACACTAATTAAAACTCCAAAAACCATAAAAACTTAAAAAACCCCATGGATACTAAAACTTTACATTTTTAACTCCCTTTAAAGTATAAAACTCATTAAAATATATAAATTCTTCACGGATAAAAAATAAAAAATTTAATTCGATGAAATTTACTTTGCGGCCATTTTGACGATTTGGTTTTTATTTTGCAAAATGGCGGAAAATTTTGTTCTACTACTAAAGCGAATTTTTTTCCATCAAAATATCTTTCAAAATATTATCTTTTGGCATAATTTAATTTTTTTTTTTTTATTGGATAGTAGCAAACTAGAAGGTGTGTGAATGTTCCCCGCCAGCGAATGTTCCCCTCTCTCCCCTACTGTCAAATTTCATCTAAGAGTCCCCTTGTAATTTCTCAATTTTTCATTATTTTCGGCTTTGATGTTGAAGAAAGAAAAACAACAAAACCATAAAAATACAGAATAAATGCATAATAATGAGACATTTGAATAGAAGAAACAAGAAAAATAAATGCGGAAAATGATATTTTACTTGCATATCTCCCTTCTGTATTCAATGTTGAATTGTGTCGTGAATTTGCAGTAAAAATAAAACACAAATTTCGTTTTCGTCAACGAGGAAACAGGAAGCATGTATTTGTTTCATCTTTTTTTTCCTCGTTTCTCTTACATTTCCTTTTTGCATTGTGATATGGTATTCAAATCTTCATCACTATAAAGTTTAAAAAAAATAATAATAATCATGACACTTCTATTTTTAGAAAAATATAAATGAAATGCTCTTTTGAGACCAATTTGATTGTTCGTTCGTCTCTCGGTGCTTTTATGACTCCTTATCAAAAAAATTGAAATTTTATTTAACTTTAAAAAATTTTAAGAGAGTTTTTAAAGAGATGTGACACATTCCAATGAATTTAAACGAGGGAAATTTCTGACAGCTGTCAAAAGCTAAAAATGACATTCAAAAGTAGTGACCTTGATTTTAAATTCAAATGCATTTGTGAATACAGTTCAATGATAAGTTTTAACCAACTTTTTTCTATACATTTCTTTGAATATAAAACATAATGTTAAGGATCAGATAATAATGAGGTTAAATATGACAGATGAGATGAAATCTAGAGCGGAAGTGTTAAATGAGGGATAACATTAGAAAAGTCATATTTGAACTTAATCTTGACTTTAAAAATGAAATGAAACGTAATTTAAAAGTGATTTGTTTTGAGATATATACTGGAATTTAAACTTTAAATGTGTTAAGTGAGTTATTATATCACTTTAATTAACAAATATTCACATGATTTACTTCATTTTTAAATTGTGGTTATGAGTATGACTGATTATAATGAGTTTTGTCACCTATCTATTACTATTTTAATTTTTAATTCGATTTGAATTTAAATTTGCATCTCAACGAGTAAGAAAAGTATTTCACCTACGAAAGAACTTACATCCTTACTTAATACCTTACTATCTTACTTACTAATGATCTATTTCTACATGAACGAGGCAAATGAGGTCTGTCATGGCTCTTTTTGGAAGAGACAAACATTTTATGCAGTCATTTTGTCAGTGCGTAAAATTTACTCTTAAAATACAGTAGTTTAAAATATTTAAAAGTTATTTACATTTACTAGGGGTGTTAAAGTTCTCTTGAATACACTTAATTAATTTTTAAAAATTTTAAAGATAAATTTACTTTAGAAGTTAAGTTTAGATAGTTTTCATATTCTAATTTCAATTACATGAACGATCACAATGATCAATACCAAAAAATCATATTAACAAATTTTGCCTTATTTCAGGGACCCCTAATACCTTAATCAAATATTTGATAAATAATTAACTACGATCATACGGATTTCGTATAAAACCACAAGTGTTCAATTTTCAAATAATTTTTTTTAAACAATTATGTGTTGATTTACCAAACAATGTACTTTTTTCATTCTCTCTCTTAGTAAATGTGATTATTATTATTATTATTATGAATTGTGAAAACAAATTGAAATCCAAAAATTAGTCATACACCGGAATTTGTCCGATAAACAATCTAAGATTGCTATAAGTTAATTAAAAAAAAAATATCTTTAATGAAATATTTCGGTGATTTACTGTAATAATGGATGATTTGTCCGAACCTCGTAATGCTTCATATGTAAAAAAGGATGATTTTACCTACGGAACCGTCAACAGTTGTTTTGGAATTGTATCAATTTTTACAAATTTAATTGTGTTACTGGCATTTTACATTAAAAGTACAAAAACTAAACATAATAAAAGAATTATTCATCAATATGTAATTTCAATGGCAGTTGCAGATCTGACATTTGGAGCTGTATTTGTGCCATTGGCCGTTTTGTCATCAATTGGACTTCCATATCAACGTGAGTGGTGTTTGCTGAGTATTGCGTTGCAAATCATGACAGTTGGATTCACTATAATGGCCTTGGTGGCTACTGTGGAAGCACAATTCATTTCGATAATTTTTCCGTTTTTCTATCAAATTAGGTGGACGAGTGATGTAGCGAATGGTGAGAATTGAAATTGATTTTCAATTTGAAATGTAATAAAAAATTATTTGCAGTTCACATTGGTATTCATTGGATATTCGGATTTCTCTTGGGATCGCCAATTTTACTTGGATACAACGTTGAAGACGATACATGTTACTTTCTGGAAATCGTCCCTAAAAATATCACACTGTTGGTTGTCTTTGGAATGGTGTTCCCTTCAACTGTCATTATGATTGTGTGTTACCTCGCTATTTATTTCACATTTATACGGATTGTGAGTTCAATTTCATTGATTTTTAAACATTTTTTACATTTTCCTTTCACTTAGATGTCACATCGCACCACTGACCTCGGTATTTTATCAGGAAAACACATCATACTAACAAAATCAAGTCATCTCAAAACAAGTGCAGTGATATTTTTAAATGTCCTCTTATTTCTCATTTGTTGGCTACCACTTTACATCCTCGACACAATCAACGTATTTGATAGCACATTTACAGCAAATGTTCACATTATTAATGCTCTGCTTGTATTGCGATGTTTCAGATGTGCAATCAATCCATTTTTATATGCATATCACATACCAGAAGTAAAAACGAGATTTAATGATGTGCACAAATGGATACGCTGCTGTTTCTGCTGTTTTAAGGGTGATAGTATGAGTAGGTGTCAAAGTATTTCATCACAAACTATTGTAACGAAACTGTGAATGAAAATTTTTGCTTAAAATATCATATTAAATTATTGTTTTTTGAAATTTAATGCAAGGAAGGAGAAATCAAACATAGTCTGATTGTATAAACATTTGAAAGTATTATGTAAGTGCATCCTACAATTTAAAATACACACAAAGTTTTATAGTAACGTTAAATTGTGGAAATTGTAACAATAAAATGACAATGCATTTGAAAATATTCCTATTTTTATTGTTAAAGGTCATCTTTTGAAATTTTAAATTCATTTTCATTTTTCGGATCCATGATGATGATTTCATGTCAGATTCTTTCATGAAAATTTAAAATTTCATCTTTTTTCGTGCTAAATCCACCATCCTTAGATACTCGACAGACAGACAAAGGTCAGACACATTTTATATTTTTGCAATACTTTTCAAAATTCAACCTTCACCTTTTGTTCATTTCTCGGTTTAGTTTTTGCTAGAATTTTCCTTCTTCACAATTTTACTTGTATTCGTTTCCCTTTTCATAAAAAAAATTACTTTGCATACTAAATAAATTCAGAATTGCATGAAAAAAAACCTTGAATGAAAATATCATCTGTATATTCACAGTATGATGATTTTTTTTTGTTTGCTGGCTCGTTTTCCTTTTATTGTGAAATGAACACATCCGTGTAAATTACTTGTTCTCATGGGCTCTATCTAAACCTAGATATGTGGCCTCACTATCATGAACCACCTCGAAGTCATGTCTCTGGATCCGGATGACATCTCATGACAGTGTGGTTCAAGAGAAATTCACTTATTTTGTTCAAATTTCTGTTTATTTTTTTTTTTTTGATAAAAGTCCTTCAATCATTTTTTTCTTACGAATACATACTGGAAATTTCATTTTTGTTTCATATTCAATGTAACATAAACAGAAAGTTCAAAAAAAATAAAATAAAAATAAGAATTTTCCTTTTGTATATTTTATTTATTATATTTTTGAGCTCACTTGTGACTCATATTCTTTACTTTATTTACATTTTATTGTATAATAACGAAGGAAAAATATACTAAGATTGAAAGTTGTTGTGACACAATTTGTGTTTGTTTCCTGATATTTATTGTCTGTTTGTAAAAGATGATTCTTGTAGCGTAACACAAAAAGAATGTTCAGAATATGTATTGTCACAAGGAAAGTTTACGAATTTATATAAATATTGCTAAAATGAAATCAGAAAAAACAGATTTTTTTTTAGATGTTTTTATTCCTTTCATGGCAACGAACATGTCAGAAAATAGAAAATTCAATGACAGGCAATAACTCTTTTTTTGCCTTTCAATGTTATGATGATGGAAGAAATTTTCATGGTAATACATTATCCCTGTTCAGAAAAAAATAAAATTTGCTGATTCGCAAGAATTTTTCCTTCATTTCACAATTTAACCAATAAATTACAATAAAAAAGGTAAGTGAACCTTACAATTCCAATAACGGAAACATCTCATAACATCGCGAAGTGAGAAAATAAATTTTCTCTCATGATTTTTTACCATCACCCATTCCATTGCTAATTTTATTTCATTTCTTTTCACTGTGTTTTAAAATAAACATTATTTACATTTTCATTCAGATCCTGATTTCACACCTTGTCCTTTCATACTTGTGTTATGTAAACAAAATGTATGGATATCAGGAAGAAAATTAAAATTGCATTCGATCCTGTGAGTGTGTGTGTGTGTTTTAAAATTATTACAAAAATAATGAAAATCTACATAAATTTACAATTTCATACAGAGATTTGATCTGAAATATGGTTATTTGTATTGGAAGACTGGAAAATGAGGTCAATGTTTTTTTTTTCTTTCAAACGTATTTACCTGTGATGCCATTCATTGAGCACTTTTTACAATCTAAATATAATCGTAGAAGGACGAGGGATGAGAGGTAAATATAAAAAAAAGTACAATTGTCATTGAGGAAAATGTTCCTATAGGATAATTTACTGTGTGTTGTACATTGCAAATGGGATACAGTATTATTTTTAGATAAAACAGGGGAGCTGGTGTACATTATGAATAAATTAGTAGTTCATTGATCAAAAAATTCCTACATTTGATATGTGAAGCATTGAAAAAAACAATAAATTAATAACCTAATCCATCAAATTACTTTGTGGTTCATGTAATTTATGTTTTTTATGGTCTAGTGAATTAAAATTTCAATTACACACCGAAATTAGTGTCAATCGATCAATCAATTACATTTTTTCTTATTCCGTTAATGTAATGGGCAATGAACGAGTTGAAATCGAATAAAATTACTTATATGAATATTGAATTTAATTGAAACATCAATCAGAACTCCTTTTCATAGTTGAAAGTTCTTAGCCCTGAAATAAAATTCAATTTCAAGAACTTTAACGGTCAAAATTTTCAAATGAAGCACGTGTTTCGTTCAAGAGTGACCTCATTCGTTCAATTTACTAATGAATGAATGTGAGTTATCTTTATTTAATTCGCGGCATTTCAACATAAACAAACCAAGAACAAGATCGTGAAACACTTAAATTGAATTTTTCATTTAAATTTCATCGTTCTTATTCAATATAATCATATTTTTCAACTAATTCCATTGGTAAGAAACATTTTTTCATTGCAATTTCAATCTAAATTATTTATTTTTGACCTCAGCACATTAAAATGCTTTTTGAACAACGATACATTGCCAATGGAGCCTGTCTTGAAGACTGGCAAGGACGGAAGGTCTCGATTTGTGTAAAAGTAACAGCAGTTGATAGTCTTGGCACGACTCTTTCATGCCAAACCACAGATGAGCGATTTATCAATGTAATTCTTGATGATCCCTTGAATGGAGAATTAAGTGGATGGTGTGAAGTCATTGGAACAGTCACAAGTGGCACCAAAATTCGATGCACGGAAATCATAACATTCAAACCTGGTCCAACTGATGAAGAGTTTGATTTGGAAGCTTACAATATGGCGGTCATGTTTTGGACTAATTGTAAGGATATTTATGAAACGGGTTCTAAATAAAATTAAATTATAAAATTTTTATTAAAGAAATAAGAATTAACAATTATTTTGGAAATATTTTCTTGAGCCTTAAACTCGTCGTTGGTCTTATAACTTTCCTTCTCTCCTCACGATGTCGCTTCATTTCTTCAAGACGTTTACGATTCTCTCTTGTCGATTTAGGACCTGTACTGAAACTCATTTGACGATTTCCAAGGCCTCCAATTGTTTGGATTTCATCTTTTTTGAATTTTGTGACTCTCTCTCCCAATGTCGATTTACTTGTTTTCTTTTTGAGGGCTTTCAGATTAAAATCTTCTCCGTTTCGGACTTCAAACATTTTCAATTTCTTCTCAAATTTAGCTTTTTCCTCCTCTTGTGCCTCTTTGATTCGTTTCTCGCGTTGGATGTTCTTGTATTCTTGCTTCAATTCTTGAGTCCATGTTCGTTCATCATCAGAACTGCCTTCGTCATTTGACTCATGATCAGATTTGCCGAAGAAAAGATCCTCATCCGATGAATTTTCTTCATCACTTTGAATTTCTCTCAGATTATCTGTCTCAACTGGTTTTTTCTTGCTCTTATTTTTTTCTAATCGTGCCATCACATGGGATAACAGTCGATACTCTTCTGCATTTTTATCGATTTGATATTCAGGTTTCTCGAACATTGCCTTGAATCGTTCATCTTTAAGGGCATTCTTGGTTTTATCTTCAGATTCGATAAATTTCAGAGCCAGTTCCTTATTGACCTTTGGTAATTTATCCGGAATTTTAAGTCGACTGGGTCTCGTTGCTTCAATTTGTTGACGAACTTTCTCCTTCTTGTATCGCTCCCATGCAAATGGATCAACAACTTCCTTTGCCTTGTTATAAAGCCTCATATCGATAAAGTATCCGTGCATGTAACCACGTAACATGTTTGTTCCAATTAAATTATCTAGACCGATTTCCTCCAATTCCTGTTTCGTTACAAATTTGTAATCATCATAAATATTTTGTACAGTTTCGGATTCAATTTCTTCCGTTAAATTATCCAAGAATGAACACCAGCGTGGTGCTGGACCGAAAGCAGGTATGTAATATGATAACATTTTTGGGTTTTCTTGGGCGAAAAAGAACATTCCAGTTCCGGGTACTGTACAGAAGTCATTGAAATTATTCGTTGACTCAATGTAAGCTTTTTGTTTGCCAGTAAATTCATCCCACACTTTGAACATTGAAGCGTCTAGTGAATAAATTGCATTTTCTTTTGTATTGTACTGCACTTTCTTGACAGGTAATCTATTCAAATGATCTTTCACTAAACTTGGTGTACTTGTACGAATATCATACAATGCAACATGACCTGATTGAGTTCCAACAGCTAAATTTAATCCATTTTTCCATGCAAGAGCTGTTACTGATGGAAATGCCTTGCCTTTTGTATCAATTTTCAGTGCAACATCTAAAATTCCAACACGTTCACGTGATCTCGGATCCCATGCTTCAACCGTACCTTCATGTGTACCCACACAAATCAAATGATGTTCTGGATTCACTTCAATTGCATTTGAGCCACTGCTATTTGTGTTATAAGGCGCCAGAAACTGACCACGTTCCAAATTCAATCGATAAATATCAGAGGATTGCCCTACAATACACATATCACAACTTGGCTCGTGATAAGCCAGATCCCTACCAAATTTTGGTATTCTCAGGCGATAATGTTTTCCAGTTGCTGCATGAATTTCCACATATCGATCACAATTCAAGAAAACGAGCTTACTAAAATCCTCACTTAGGACTTCAAATGTTATGGGCTCTGAATCGAAACATCTTTCAAATTTAAGGGAAAGCTGATTCACGTCATAACACTTGAGACGAGGCTTGTATGTACCGGTAGCTAAAATGTATTGGTTATCCTTTGACATTCGGATTGCTGTAGAAACGCCAGGCATGTCAAAGTCCTGTATGAGCTCAATTCGACGACGGAAATCTACATTTTTCTTCAATAAATTGCGTTTCTTTTCCTCTGAGAGCCACTGAAATTTAATTAGATTAGAGAATTCTTTTATGAAATGAAATCAACACCAAAATTACCTCAGGAAGAGATTTCCCAGCACTTAAATTATAGATTTTTATGTCATTCACATCCGTTACGAACATGATTTCGTATTGTTTTTATAGTTCTTTGACTAAATATTAAAATCCTATGATTGAATTGTAATTTTATTAAATTATAAGCATTTTATTTAAATTTTAATTGAATTGAATTCAATTTTCAATAAAAATGTAAATAAATAAATAAAGACATGTGGAATTTCGTGAGTTATCATCTGTCAAATTTCTGTCAATTCTATGAGTTTCCAGTTTTGAGAATTGAAAAATAAAAACGTTAAAAAAACATGAATTTTCACATAAAATTTATATTTTTTATTCTCTTTATTATGCTTTGATCTTTTTTTTAATGTTAAATTTTTAATTAAATTTTTATTGTACCATCTAAATAAAATTTTATTGTATATTTCTCTCTTTCATTATAATATTTTTTTTGTTATTTTTGCCCTATTATTCATAGTTTTGGCAGTGAATGGCATTAAATCACATTCTTTGCCATTACTTACTAACTATTTTTATTTTATAATTTTATTTTATTATATTTTGTAAGTTTTGAATTTTTTGTAAAGATATTTTAATTTTATATATTTTTTTCATATTTAGTTCTCTCATATTTTTTTTTAATATATTCGATTATTAGCTCTAAAACGGGATTAAATCTTATATTTTTTTTATTTTGAACACACGAATCAATTAATATTAATTTTTTGTTAGTAAGTTGATTAAAATTTATTTCTACGTTAAAAATAATTAAACGAATTTAAAATTAAGTTAGAATAACAGTTAAGAAAATATTTCAATAAAATAAAAATAAAAAAACGAACGTAACGAATACGAATTGCGAAACCTATTATTTATTTTTGATCATAAATTTAACTTTAAAAGGGGGAACTTATGTGGACGATTAAATTTTAAATTAAGATTAAATTTTCCAACATTTTTTGTTATTATTTTAATATTTTTAGTATTTAATTTTGTAAGACTACAAAGAAAAACTTATCAGCTATGTAATTTAAATTTAATTTCAAGAAAAACCGAATGAAAGACAATTTGTCAGTAATTTGCTGCTTTTTCCTTTTAAATTTAAATTATTCAATTTGCAACATTTTATTTGAGAATTTAAACATTAAAGGAAAAAGTTGCTCGATTATGATTTTCTTAGATTCTAAAGTAAATTTTTTGCTTTATTTTGAGTTAGTTTTGTCAATGAATGTCTCAAAATCGCCATGAAGTAACCGAATAATTGTTAGATGAATTTCTTGTATCGTGTTGAATAGAATTTGGATTGTTTGTGTTATTTTCATAAAATCGATTATCATGTGACGATGAAGTAGAAGAAGAAGAATTGCTACTATTATTGCTGTTACTGCTGCTGCTGCCAAAATTATTCCAAAATCCATTATTGTAGAAGAAGTTGCAGATCGGTAGAAAATGTTAGCACTGAACTTTCCCATATTGATTAGCTGACGGTTGTTGTTGTTGATTGTTACGCTCGTAATGATCACGATATTCGTTATATGTCATCTGGCACTCGGTGGAGGTATAACGTGTCAATTTGATTGAGCGACGAGTTTCCTGAGTGATTTGGCCACGATAACCACCCTTTCGTAACAATGAGTCAATTGTCTGGATTTGATCCCAACCTTGTTCAGTTGCAACCTTGCGAGTGGAAAATTTTATTCAAAAATGTTACAGTGAGAGAGAAAATAAAGTTACCTGAGGTAAGTAAGTGGCCGTACGACGAGCTCCACGTTCATTTGTGAACTCTATACGAATGCCATGAACCCCAATTTGCCAATCAAGATGTCCTCGTGCGTCTTCAAAGTCCTGAAATTTAATAAAAATAAAATGAATCACAATCGATATTTTTACCTGAATTTACCTGAAGAATAGAAACCGAAACTGTCAGTCTTGGAAGTTCATCACGCGTAATTGGAGAGAATCTTGAGTCCTTTAAAGCACTTGTAATTGCGTACTCACGAAGACCTGAAATGAAAATTCGATTTTAACATACAAAGCAATTAATAAAAAAAAACTTTAATATTACCAGTGTGAAGTTCCATAGCACTGAATGTTCCAATGCAACCACGCAAACGTTTGTCTCTGCCAATTTTCCAGGTAACAAACAATGGACTAAAAATTGAAAAAATGGAAAATATCAGAAATTATAATCGATTATTTTCAATAATTTGACAAGTGCATACAAAATAATTATCATAATTATAATATTCGATTTCAATCTACATACAAAACCACACACAGTTCAAATATAGCAATGACGTCATCGTCACTCCACAAAATCTTTGTTTCTATGCATATAAATTTGTGTTACTTACAAAGCTTGATTAGTAAAATTTGGACGTCTTGGTTCGCCTGCATTGTGTAATTCACTGTGCAACACATCAAAACAGAAAACGCACATATCAGGTATTGCAATCTTAACTCGAATTGGTTGCATCATCGAGTAACCATTTGAATGACCATTCGCATAACCATTCTGATGTCCATTTGGAACTAAGCTGTTACTTGAATGACCATTAGTGTGGCGATAATTTGCCTGGTCTTCCTGTTCCTCGGAATTATTTCCAGTTTTTTGCTTCTTGCTTTGTAAACAATTCATTCTGAAATGGAATTTTTTTGAAATAAAAATCGTAAAATTTACATCATCATAGAAAACATACTTTTTGTTTGCTAGTTCAAACAGCTGTGTTTCTTTGTTTACTATTTACCCTTTTTGTTTTGGTTCGTATATGACTATTGAATGGTACTTTTACTCAGAAATTGTGTTATAACGTAGATTTTATATTATTACTGTTTTTAAATGGTATGCGTAATATTTGTGAACAATCTTTAATTTATACGAATAAAATTTCTAAATCGACTTTTCTATATAAACATAGAGATTTTTGTTTCTACGTATATTGTGTGTCTTTCTGTACTGTGTGTATGAATGTATGTGTGTGTGTGTTTAATATTTTTTTCCTCAATTCAACTTCTTCTTCACACAATGTATTATGAAAAGACTTCCACTGAAATTTTTTTTGTGTGTTATTTTCACAGCTTTAACAAATTCTCAAAGATCCCCCTTTTATATTTAACAAAACTATTTTAAATTATGCATTAGCACTATGAATTAACTTTTAAAACTATTTTAAGATATATTTGGACAGACAACGACATCCTTTTATGAAAAAGTGAAAATTTCCTGATCAAAAATTTTTTTTTACTTCTTCGACTTTCTGCGTTTATAGAAACACCTTCTCTGCTACAGAGCTCGAATGCAACTCAAGCAGCTGAATTTTGTCATTGTCAAAATTTGAGTTATTTGACTCGTGCGCCATCTACACATGTGATGGATTCAAAATTGAACCGTTATAAAAAATGCATTTTATTTTAAATTTTTATTTTATTTTCAAAAATCAGGTAAAAAAATCGGTGTTTCCAAGAACTTCAATTTCGATTGTCTCTCCTTCTGATTCCTTTTTCATGTGTTCAATGCCTTTTTCGAGCATCTTCTGCTTACTCGATAAAATGTCCCGTCCATTGTAAGGTAATCCAGCTTGCTTGTACATTTCATTCATAGTCATTGTATGAATTTTCTTCAAATGTTTCCTTAGTGACTCAACATTTTTGAATTCTTTGGTGCAGGCAAGACATCGATGATCTGGTTTCTCACTTATTGGTGTATGAACATTATAGATGTGTGTTTTGAGATGTGTTGCTCGTCGAAATTCCTTGGGACAATCCTTACATTTGAATGGTTTCAGATTTGAATGCATTTTCTCATGATTTTGCAAGTCCCACTGCTTAGCAAAACTTTTCTGACAAATTTTACAGAAAAATGCCGCCTCACCAATCCCATGAATGTTAATTTCATGATTCCTCACTTGGTGTGGATAACAAAATGCCTTGTTACATATCGAACAATGTACGTTTCGGTTTTTATTTGCCATGAGATATCCACTTTTGGAGTGATAATAGGCAACGTGATGTCGCAGCACTTTTTTACCTTTAAACGTTTTACCACACTCGAGACAAACACAATTTTCTTCGTTGTCATGTTCAGCTATATGTGCTTCGAGTGCCTCTTCGTCGGGAATCTTTTTGTAACAATATTTACAGCTAAGTTTTTTATTGGGACCGTGATTTTTCTCAATGTGTGTTTTCAAGTCAAATTTAATGGAAAAAGTTGCATTGCAATATTCACATGTATGAATTTCATTTTCATTTTTTGCATGGAATTCAATCCGATGATCTTCAACTTGTTCAGGGGAATCAAAAAATAGCTCACAAAATGTACACACATTATCTCCTTTTCCCAATTCGTCTGCCTTGTGTTTGAACAAATGTCTTTGAAGGATATTTCTATGGAAAAATTCAGCTTGACAGTATTCACACACCAAAGGAGGCAAGTGTTTCCTCTCATGTTTTCGGAATCGTTCGAGACCAATAAAAACTTTATCACAAGTCGAGCATTTGTATGGCGTTGCATCAACTGGTTTCACTGGTTTTCGTTTCGCCCTCGGCTTTGAATCGACTTTCCCTGGTTGTGTCACAAATTCAATTACAGGCAACGAATTTTCAGGAATAACTTCGAAAGTTAGATTATCGTGCTGCATTTCAATTTGACTTGATTTTGGTACGACATACTCTTCAGTCCAACATTCCTCTTCCACCTCATCGAATTCTTCTTCAACTAGCATTGAGTCAAATTCGTCGATACATTTCAAAATCAATTCTTTCCTTGCTCCAATACTATTGCGGAGAGTTCCCATATGAAATTTTTCCATGTGATGCAGTAACGTTTCAAATGTATTGAAATATTCTTGACAACAGTAACTATTGAGACCACTCGAATCCTCCAAGTCACCAATCAGCTCAGGGGCTTCGATAATTATCTGATCGATTTGTGATTCGATGTCTTCCAAAGGTTCATATTCCACAACGTCCATTTCACTTTGAAAATCTTCATTTTTGATATCTGACACTGTGATCAAATTTTTATCACTGAATTTTGGTGTTGAATCCATGTTGACTTTCTGGTTCAAATTATTTTAAAATCATACAAAAAATTAATGATATGTCTTTGTTATAGTTTAAATTCAAATTTATCTATTTTTCAGTTTAACATTTAAAAGAAATTTAAAAAAAATTAATTGAATTCACTGTAAAATTTCCAAAAGTAACCTTATTTTTGTGTTCTGTTATTGTTTTGATTGTTGACGTTTAAATCCCAGTAAAAATTTGAAATGTAACGGAAAGTATCTCAGTTGAGGTTTGACATTTCATTAGAAAAAAAAGTGAATGGTCTTCCATGTAAAAAATTACAATAAAAATTAGTTTTAATGAAATTCAACGTAAGAAAATAAGATTTAAAGTGCAATTTCATATCAAATATGAAGAATTATCATCAAATGTCAGTTAAAACATAAAATTTGAAGATAAATTTATGGGAAAATACAATAAATTTTGAGTGAAAGTACTGAAGGGTCTTTCAGTATTAATTTTTTAAAAATAAGGATAAAATTATTGAAATTAAGTGCCTTTTAATTGAAATTTATCAAAAATTGTGATATAATCACGTTTACAGGTAAGATTTTTGTACCTTTCTCATTAGAATCTCATTTACAGCTATTTTTATGCGTATATTTTCAATTTCCATTCTCGTAATCATCATAGCTGTCGATACTCTAGCGATAGTTCATTGAACCTAACATTAGTTTGTTGTTTGTTGTGTTCTATTTAACTTTTAATTCTTTCACTTCACAAAGTAGCAACAATTTACGTGTTCTTTAATGGTGAATGCACTTTTTCGACCTAATTCATTCAATAAATTTTTTCTTTATTTTACAGATAACGAAATTTTTTATCATTTGTTATCGGGCCTTCACGTAAAATGGATGAGAAATCACTTAATGGTCAGATAATGCAATCAAGCAATATTGAACTGTGTCTTGTATGTGGTGATCGTGCATCGGGAAGACATTATGGCGCTGTTTCATGTGAGGGTTGTAAGGGATTTTTCAAACGATCGATTCGGAAGCAACTTGGATATCAGTGTCGGGGTCAGATGAATTGTGAGGTGACAAAACATCATAGGAATCGATGTCAATATTGTCGTTTACAGAAATGTCTCGCCTGTGGAATGAGAAGTGATTGTAAATATTTCTCGAATTCGTTCGAGGGACTTTGAATCATATTAATTATTAACTCTATTCTTTTTCTTTACAGCTGTTCAACATGAGCGCAAACCAATAATAGATAAAAAGGAAAATAACGGAAATGCAATTCAAAATAATGCAACAGGACCGTCAAAGTATGGCAGGAGAAAAGAATTATCCGGTTCAATGAATAACAATTCAAATAGCACTCCGTACATGGGTCTGTTTGCTGGTTTCAATTTCGCTGAACTACAAAATTCAATTGAAGCTCAACAACGAGCGATTTCGGAAGCGAGTTACGGTGACAATGTCACATATGATTCACCGATCAAACAGATAATTGATGAGAAATTACCACCACCACCCAGTATTGATGGAGGACCAATGTTGGCACCTTTCGTGACAGCTCTCAGTTCATTAAGTACACCCGCAGTCCCAAATGACTTAATTGAACTCGCATTGGAGAAGGAAATTGTAGCGCAATGTGTTGAATTGATATCAAAACTCCAAAGTGATATCAATAATTTCGACGAAGAGAGTAGCTTGAATATTAAAAATGAGAATTTCCTTGACAGAAAGGATACAAATGATTATTATCCGCAAATGATCAACGATCAAAATGTTAAATTTGACCTTCAACCTCCGAGTCTTTTCCCCCCACTCATGAATGCGCATTATGTATGTGAGACGGGAAGTCGGTTGCTATTCCTTTCAATTAACTGGGTAAAACGAGTAAGAGCCCTGCAAATACTGAATGAAGATACGTTAGTTCAGATGTTGAAAAATTGTTGGCCTGAATTGATTTTAATTGGATTAGTGCAATGTCGACAACTTCTGTCCATCAACTCAATTTTGATGGCGTTACTGAATCAACTCAAATCCTTGATTGTACAGGAAAAAAAATCGGGCAAAAAGTTACAAAAGACATGTCAACATGTCCTTGGATTGAAAGACTTCATCATGGATGTTAGTAAGATGAATTGTGATGAATATGAATTTGCTTACATGAAACTAATCTGTCTCCTATCAGCAGGTATGTCAATTACCAACACTCAAAAGTTTCAATTCCATTTCATTTTTATTTTTCTTTTAATTTAGATACCGAAAAATCATCTGAAGCTTCCCAATTATATGATCGAACAGTGGAAAATTTGCGTCAGTACTTAGAAAATCATGAAATCGATAACGGTCAAAATGAATCAGTTTTTGGTCGATTTTCTAAAATAATTCTTAAGGTCACTGCCCTACGCACATTTGACCAAGAACTTGTCGAAGAGTTACTTTTCAATAATTTATTGCAACAAATCAAGATAAACAGCGTTATCCCGTATATTGTCAGTCTTGGTGGCACAAATGGAAATGAGGTGAGTGATTTCATTTAAAATTTTGAAATTTTCATTAAAAAAAATCTTTTTCTAGTCTGGAAGTGATTAGGAAAAGTTTGAGGAATCAACAGAAAATGTTCACCATGATCAATTTATAGAAAAAAAAGTATTAAGATAAAGATAGACAATAATTAGCAGTTACATACCTTAAATCATCGTCTCAACTCATACAGGGGCCTTGAAAGTAAAATTTTCAACTTTTTTCATTGATAATCTATATTTTTTGAATATTTTAAGTGTAGGCTATTAAATTAAAATGTTATTTTATAAAATATTTAAATAATAAACTACTTTATCAACTACAATCAGTACGTTTTTTTGGTTAATTCAAATTTTTACTACAATTCAACTAATTTCCTTTTAAAACTAAATATAAGTTAAAAATTCAAGTCAAATTTAAAAAGGTTTTATAAAATTTAGAATTCATTTAGATTTTAGATCATAAGAAAACACTTCAAGTCATAGTTTTTTCTAATCATAACGATCTCTTTCTCCGATCATACTCAAATCGTCTGCATTTTTGTTCATACAAAATCAATTTCAAGCTCTCAATTCGTGAAAACAGCATATCTGATAAGAAAATTGTCATATTACAATTCCATGAGTTGAGAATTTGTAGAGATTTGCAATTAGTTGCCAGGAATTGCCATGCCGCGTCTGTGAGTGACTTACATCCATGAATATCCAAGAATTTAAGTCTTTTTAAGCGGTTTGAAATTAATTTGATACAATCATCATTTAAGCTCTCACAACCACCTAAGTCAATCACCTCGATTTGAGGACATCCTTGAACCAAGGCTTCAATTCCAAGTCCAGAAATTTTTTTCAAGTTACTTGCCTTGAATTTTCGGAGTTCTAACAAGCGAAAACTAGTCAAAAAGGAAACATTTGTAATTTCCTCACATCCACTTATATCAAGCGATTGCAGACCTTTCAGATTTGCAATGGAATATTCTTGCATCGCAATTTTATTCCCGTTTTGTTGATTGTCATTATTTGGAAGGCGCCATCCAATCATTCCCACATCACTGATTTCACGACAACCGGTCAAGACTAATTTGCGTAATTTGGTTAAATTTTTGAAAATTAACTGAACAGCAGCATCTCCAATTTGGCTGTGCGTCAATTTAAGGACTGTCAAATTAGGGAATTGTTGTGTAAGTTTTTCACAACAATCGTCACAGATTTTGGTGGATGAATTTAATTCGAATGTCTTAAGTTTGGGCTTTGGTATGACATCGTAACAAATGTGGTATCCTTCCTCAAATTCAAAACTGTTTGTGTGATTCGCAAGTCGAAATACTTCAAGTTTATCAAGTCCTGAAATTAGCTTTAAACCACGGAGATGTCCTTTGGCATTGCGAATGTTGAGTTCTTTGATTGACGGTAAATGTTGAGAAATTAATGATAAATTTTCACAACTTGTATGAATTCCATAACTCATGCCGAATACCTGTGAATGTGATTTGTAAGTGAATTTCATTTCAAATAATTTTCAAAAAAATAAGTTTACCTGTATCCCCTGTTGTTGTTCAAGAAATTCAACTAACTCTGATGACGTTTGTTCCAAAGGGAAACACAATTTCCTCAGATTAAGGTCCAACATTCCTTTAACCAGTAATTTTTCATCCAAAATTCTATATCCAAAATCATCCAAATAAATGTCCTTTAACTTTGGACAATGTGCCTTGATAATCACAAGAATATCCTCACATTTCAAATAATGTTCAGTCTCAGTTTCTTTTAATCCTTCACTTGGTGTGCTACAAAAACTCAGACTTAATGTCTCTAAATCGGGTATCAAATCTAAGAGATTACTCAATTGTACATTTGTAATATTGGTTCCATTCAGACTTAGTTCGGTTACGGTATGTAAGGCCCTGGATAATGCATCTCGATTTCTATCATCAATCAATTTGCTGCCACTCAAAAAAAACTCTTTACGACAAAAAATGTGTAACTTTTGCAGTTGTTCCATTTCCTTTAAAATCGACGTTAAAATTTCCACTGACAAAAAAGGACAGTAATCAAAAGTGATTTCTGTGATAAATTTTCCAAATTTTGACCAAAACTTTTCACATGATGCACCAAATTCAATGTCACCACCCAATATTATTCGACTATAATTATTCCTGGATTTCAGGAAAATCGACATTGGTGCACAATCATCGGAGAGTCGTGAATAATTAAAGCTCAGACTTATATTTGACACAAAAAAAGCAATTTCCGAAAATTTCTTACAAACACATGCTGCATTTCGACGATCTGTTGGACTCAAATATCGCATAATCATAATCAGTAACTAGAAAACATAATAAAAAAATCATTAAATGTGTAATCAAGGCCAATGTCATTTTTTTCTCAATTGAATGTAACCGTGTTACATTTTTTTTTACATTTATTTCATAATCAGAAAATTTAACACTTGGCAAGGTCGAGTATTAAATGCTTGGATAATTACATGAAATTTACATTGATTAGAACTTACTTCATTTGGTAAGGTATCAAAATAAATTGGAGAATCATTTTCAATCTTCTCCATTATTTGTCCTTTGTCTTTTGACAACTTAAAGTTACTTTGAAAAGTTTTTGTTATTGCAATCACCTGATGCTTTTTTGTGTATTTTTTTTCTGCAGTATGTGCAAGACTAAGTTTGTTAGTTAGTTTTCGCTTTGAAAAATGTATATTTGATTGAATTTACAGGTATTTTATTGAATTATATATGGTTTTTAACAAAAAATCAGAAATTTGAAATGTTTGATGATGACTTCTTGAATCTCCCATAAACTCAAATATGTTTTTTAAAGGTTTTATAAGATTTTCAGTTATATTCGCTTATTCAGACAAAGACAGTTCATATTCGATCAGTTCAAAAGCAGAGTTTGATATTCCCTTTCACATATGATTTTCGTGTCATCAATCCAAATGTATCGCAATTCAAGACAAACTAGCCAGAATAGGAAAGTTCTAACTCAAGTGCTTTCGAAACCTAAAAATTATTTATTTTGGATTCTGTGACCCACACAAGACGACTGTTGATAATTTTATCAAATAATCGAGCAAAGCATGAAATCAGAGAAATCGGCTATTAATTCTGTGAAGAAAGGGGTATTCTTCCTTGTTCTAAGACGAGATGATTTTCTACTTCCTGAGATCATTTGATAATATCGCAAAAATTCGATCTCTAATAACTTGCTTTTTTGCCAAGGGGCTAGCAGTAGCTATGATGGCTTTTGGAATCACATCATTTGCAGGAGCTGATTTTAGCAATTTTTTATGATAAAAGACAAAATTTAGCCAAAATCAGGATTTCTCATCAAATACCAGGATTAAACTTCTTAAAAGTGAGTAAGTCTAAAATTTGAAGTAAATTAAAGTGATTTAACAACTTTTCATAACATTTCCTTAAGAAACTTCCTGATTTTTATACAATTCAATTTCAATTTCACCTTTTCCATAAAAAACTTGTTAAATTCACTCAAATTCTTAATCCTAAGACACGCCTATTAAATTTCCACAGAAGAATAGTCCCAACAACACTTCGTTCAACATTCCGATTCGAATTTGATACCACTTGTTTTAATCCTACGCTGTGAATTTACCGTACACACCTATACAGAACCTACACATTTTTTCATTCAAAACTTCTTTTATTCATCAGATTGAATCGGGTCTCGGGCTAGCTTTGTAGTCGTTTCTCGTGTAAAAGACAAAAATTTTGTATTTAAACAATTTAAATAAAAAAAATAACATAAAAACAGCAAAAAAATCAACAATTTATCTTGGAAAACAAGCGAAAATCTACTTAAAAATTCAATTAAATTAGTGATTAGTAGTTAAATTTTATCATAAACAACAAAAATAATCCATTCTTTTATGTGATATTGTGCTAAAAATAATAGAAAATATGTTTTTATCATAAAAAAAGGTAAATGAGAGAATAAAAAAGTTTGGAATATAAAAAAAAAATATCTGTGGTGTGGTGTAAAATTTTTTTGTATTAAAATCATACTCCAGTGTCTATTCAATTTGTGTATGTTTATTTATTACTTCAAATTATACATAAGCATACACATAATTTAATGTAATTTTATATAAAAATGAAATAAAATAGAAATATAAAAGTGCTGAAATTGTTTGTCTTGTAAAAGTTTTATATTCAGGATTTAAAATAATTTTTTTTATGCAATTTCTTTCATTAAAAATTTGTAACATTTAAGAATTTCAGTGTAATTTTCCATTAAATTCTATCAATTTATCATCAAATTACTGTGAAATACGAGAAATCTTCCTTTAAATTTAGCGTTTTTATTTCAATTTCGGTCTAAGTCGAATCAAATTTTAAATGATTACGATTTTTGATGATTCATTTAATTCACTTTCATGAGCAGAAAAAGTCTGAATACGTAAATTCCTGAATAAAAACTTCTTCAAGTCAATTCAAGTCAAAAAGTAAAGTAAAAAAATGTTTATATTTATTTTACATGTTAATATAGAGGGCGCATCAGAAAAATATAAAAAGATGTCTGTCGGGTAAATAAGCAGTAGATATACATAAAGTGTGTGTATGAGTACTGTGTCATACATATATGCAAAAAAATATCAGAAAAAAAAATTCCAAAGTAATGAATGAAAAAAAAAGTAAGAAATCTCATTAAATTCCGATAGAAATGTATTAAAAATATACAAATTAATTTGATTAACCTCTAATTGAAGGTGATAAAAGTGTTTTTGTGCAACAATTATAGACAGATTAGTGTTTAAATTGGATTAAAATTGTGCATTTGGTGTTTAGTTTGGCTGCTGTTGCTCTCCAGCATCTTGTAACGTATAATAATATAATTATACATACACACATACATACAGCGTGTACGAGCGTGTGTAGGGACTATACATTGAAAATCAACAACAAGGTAAGAAAAATGATCGGATGTGTATAAAATATTCAGGTGAAACGCCTTAAAAAATGCACATATAACTGTTTGTTGCTGTAGTGTCGTGTATTAACGTGTGTTTTTTTTTTCTATGTAATATTCAGATAAAGTTGAAACGGGCATATAATTTTTATTATAATTTAATTTTTATATACATTCTTAATGGCAAAGTTGTTGTTGTTGTTGTGTTTGAGTTTTTTTTCCTCATTTTAGAAGAATAATCAAATAATATGCAGTTTTATTGAGATAAATGCTCCAGGGATTGTATATTAAATTGAAATTATTGGTCTTGCAAAACAAAAATTGAATATAAAAATGATTTATAATCATAAATGAATCGCATTTATAAGGAGTTCAAAGGAAATCGTCTTTGAAATGTAGTTGAGTTCATGAATGCAAGGGAATTGAGATGAAAATATGTGACAAAGATTCTTAGCACAAATAGTCATGAATGAGATACTCATCCAGGTCTCTTAGAACGATTTTAACTGAGACGTAAACCAATGAGATGTTTGAACATTAAACCAAACGGTCATCGCTATGAACGAAAATTAAAGATGATAAGAAATTTGAGTAAGTCTGCAATATTTTTTACTGTAAATCCATTAAATTACAAATTTTCAATGATTTTTAATACAATTTTATGTCTTTTTATAGAAATTAAGAGTAAATAAGTGCGACGAGCCACAAAATAACTCAAATGAGTGATAATATGAAGTTTAATCAAGACAAAATGTACAAATAATTCAAATTCCTGTCCATCTCATAATCTCATTATCAAAAATGTTTCATAGCGATATTGGTCTGTCAAAATTAGTCAAGCAAATTTTAGATAATGTTATCAATGAAGGACACTTATGACGCTTCACTCCATTTAAATGCAACTTTGCACTGATCCTCATCCATTCTAGTACTGAGAGGCAAAAAATTGACCAAATTAAGACCTTTCACAGAAATTTCTCTCGAAATTTAATTTCACTTTATCAAAATTCTTTTTATAGAATAAAATTTATAATAAATAACATACAAGACATGAATTGAAAAATACTTTTCAAAGTAAATAAACAATGAAAATGCAAAATATGTAAAACAAAATTTTACAATAAATTCAAAAGATTCTGCAGCATTAAAGATTAAACATTGTAAACAATAATCGGTTATATTCAGTTCAGTTATTGATCAATATATGATGAATTTAAATTTAAATTTACAATACAGTGTGTGTGTGTGTGGGTATTATTTGGATGCAATGAACCGACAATCAACACAATGCATAATAATATGACTTCTATTCAATATATAAATATTTTAAATGAATTTAAGAGGGAAGTATCATTTGAGGGTGGTACAAAATTTAAATTAACTGAAAATGTAATGTAATAATAAAATGATAACAATAACAATAATTTTAGCAAAATGAATCAAGTGAAGACGCTAATTTGTTTTTATTGTTTATGTGAAATGCCTAAAATGTTGTTAAATGATCTTATCAGCGTGGTATTTGTTTATTTATTTAATTGAGAATTTGTGTGATGTGTGACTCAATTTCATAGAATTTTATGTTGATTAGTCATTTAGCGTGATGTTTCTATGATGGAACTGGAACCGCAAAAATTTGAGCCATGATTTTTTATAATACTTTTATATAAGGTCACATCTAAAAAGTGTATGTCCCAGAAAGTGTCGCTACAGCCTTTATGGGCCATCTCAGACCCATAGTTTCTTCTGAAACTATGCCTTATTTTTGTTGGCCGAGGTAGCCTCATCATTAGAATTTTTGATTTTCATATAAAAAAATAGAGTTGCCGAACAACTTTTGGTTCAAAATACCGGTTTTTCTCCAAAAATCAAAAAATTTCCACAAATTTCCCGGAAAATCGAAAAAAAAAAATATATCACTAAAATCCTCTCAAAATAAGCTACAACTTTGCCGAAGACACCAAAGACCTATCTCGAACTTGAAAAAAAAAATTTTTTTCAATACACATGAATTCTCTTAACAGAATGTGAACACATCGACTATAAATGAAAAGTGTATTCCAAAAATTATTAAGTCGTTTAGGTTGGTTGGTTAGGTTCTTACTTCAGATAATTTTACGAAAAATAAAACTAAAAAGTCAAAAATAAAAAAAATATAAAAAAAGATGATAAAAAGCGTGTTTTATCCTTAGGAAGTTATTAACTTCTAAAATAAACTTTTATGAAAGGGGGATGGCTAACTAAAAAGCAAAAAACAAGAAGCTTTCAAGCAAAATAAAATATTTTTGATAACAGCTTCACAAAGTTTTTAAAAGTTGAATTTTGAGTATTAACGGAAGTATTTACAACACTGTTACACGTTAGATTTTTCTCACATCGCAAATTCCGTTAATACTCAAAATTCAACTTTTAAAAACTTTGTGAAGCTGTTATCAAAAATATTTTATTTTGCTTGAAAGCTTCTTGTTTTTTGCTTTTTAGTTAGCCATCCCCCTTTCATAAAAGTTTATTTTAGAAGTTAATAACTTCCTAAGGATAAAACACGCTTTTTATCATCTTTTTTTATATTTTTTTTTTCCAGTTATAGTTACAGCAAAAGATGCGTTTTCATAGACTAGCGGTTTAAACTGACAGTTGGGGTAAAAAGGGGCCATTAAAGGTCTCTTAACTTAAAAGGCATTTAATAATTTCACTTTTTATGTACAACCACAATCAACACCCAAATTTTTCTTCACAGATATCTCTCCCACTTTTCATGTAAGAAGTGAATGATGTTTGATAACAAAATTCTACGAATATCAAATTGATTACATCATAAAATTATGAAGAAATTAAATTAAATTTGTGATTATTTTTTTTTCCTACGCAATTTCATTGAAAGCAGTTTCCATGAAAAATGATTTACAGAATTTTCTTAAAGGAAATTCAAAGAAAATATGATTAGCTCTGAAAATTACTTCACTGACTGAACTAATGTTGGACTGTAACATGGAAAATCTTAGTTTCTACTTTAAAGTTGAGTTGTCCAGGTCACTTTGACCTGTAAAATCGGCTCTCATCCACTAGGATAACGTTTTATTGTAGTAATATGAGCCTTAGCTTTGAATGTTCGTCACATAAGTTCAATTTGGGTTAATATTCGTAGAATCCTTTGTTTAATTGTGTTCCTTCAAGCATTACACAAACATTTTACATTTAATAGCCTCAAACAAAATCAAAACTGACACTTGTTTAATTGTAGCAAGTCGTGTATTGTTCAATTAAACATGTTTTTCCCTCAAATTGAATCCTCCTTGTTTCTCTATCAAGGCATCTAAGTTTATTTATTTATTGTGAATACTCACCACATGATAACAAGGAAACTTCTGAAATTCAAAGGTGATTTTACTTGTATATATATTTTGAATACAAAATAATCACAATACAAATAATAATAATGTAAAAAGCAACAAATTAATTCACAATTCATGTCATCGTCCTTTATTCCAATTTTTCATGTAGTTTCATGTTAATGGTAACAAAAAATAGATTGAATATTGTGCATTCGACATGAATATTGATGATGATGATGAAATAAAAGAACGTACCAGTAATTTTCGATTCAATAATGACACTGAGAGTTTATGTGAGAGAAAGAGAGAGAGGGAGATCGAAAAATTTCCATAGAAAACGGAAAAATCAAACATAAATATTTTGTTAACTTCACCATTAAATTACATTTTTATCGATAATAATTTGTGATTGTGTATTGCAATTGACATGACAGACAAGGGGTAAAAATGAAAATATAACAAGAGAGACCAAACATTTACAATCATCATCATCACTATTATTATTGTCTCGTGTTAATGTTTCAATGAAATAAAATAAAATATAAAAAATTGACTATAAATTGCTTTGAACTTTCATTGTGTGTGTGGTGTTTTTGTTGTGGTGGACGTACAAATCAAAATAGTAATGATAATAATGGTTCATTTAAATGTCTAATATGTAAAAATGTCTCTCTCATTCTCTCTGTATGAAAAATGTTTTATTGATTGGCTTTCGTTATCATTTTGATTTCATTTCATTTTATAATGTTTACATTTTTCCATTTCAAACAGAGATGTATCAAAAGAAAAATTTGAAGATTATGCATTGACGTCAAGGAAATCTCTTAATGTGGGTGTGTCAAAAATTGAAGATATTCCTTTTTCTCTATTGTCAAATTTTCATCAATTGACACCCACCACAAGTTTTCCTTGAAATAATAAATTTTTTTGAATGTTAAAAGTTCACTTATCAATTCTTTTTCATTAAAATTACACTTCCAACCCTCTTGCAATACAGTGTGCCATTTTATTCAAACGATCCTCCCTGGACGAATTCCTCACATTAAATAAAATTTAAATTACCATTATTTTATTTTTGGGCTTTAAAAACCTATAAACCTACTGAATTTTTGGAATTAATGAAAAATGTTAACGTGAATATTTATTTTTATATGAAATCATGGTAGAATTGTGGTCGTATAGTTTTGATTGTTATCTCTTTTAATGGTGAAGCAATTATTTTTGATGGTGTTTGAGGGAGAATTTGAATTGTGATCTATTGTGCTATTTATACGTTGGTTTTAGTAGTTCGATGGTTTTAGAAATCGATTTACTCAATCAGGTTAAAATGAATTGGATAGAAGCTGAGAACAGAAGTGACTGTGGTGGGTTAAGTCATCTTATAATCGTCATCATCACTCGTTGTGGTTATTGAGATGAAACGAATTTCTTCATTTTGATAATTCCTAATCATGATGATTACACAGATATACAAAATACACGACTTGCTCGGACAAAGTTTAAACTATTAAAATAAGAAAATAGACTAAAAATAAGCTG